>LAVV01010166.1:9532-45547 GCA_001263375.1 Puccinia sorghi
CATCAAGACAAGTTGCAACCAATTCACGAAAGATTTTTTGTTGAATTGCAGAGGATATCAAATGAACTTAGGACCAAGTTCACCAAAAATCAGGCTCAACTTGTGAACAACTTACAACCAACACACAACATGTATCAGCTCAGTATATGACCAAGTTCAGAGAAAGAACTTGCATGCAAGTGCCACGGAAACAGCCCTGGTGATTACATCATGATTAAGGAATTACAGCTCCATCATGTGCAATTAATTCAACTTAATCTTAACATTAGGGCCTTGGTGAATTGGATGTCCAACTCCCAGACCTCCATGTTGGGAGTTTCTTCTTCACAAACTGGCTCCCATATGGGATTCAAAAGCTATGAAAAAAAAAAAAAAAAAAAAAAAAAAAAAAAAAAAAAAAAAAAAAAAAAAAAGACAACTACAACTAGTAAAAGTGTATGTTGAAACTACGGGTGCTGATGAGGCTTCCTTCCTGTTCAATGCTGGAGCTGGAAGTGTTACACTAAGAAAAAGAAAGAAAAGATGTGGCTGATTCTCAATAATTCTAGTGTTTATTGAGTATTGTTACTTGCTATAGTTATAGGTTTGTCACTACTGAGGAATTGTTGTGGTGGAGAGGAATGTAAATGGGGAAAAAGGGACTCTCAGTTTCTCACTTAAAGTAAAGGGGGGGATTTATTATAAGAGTGTCTCACTCAAATAACCTGGGTCAACTGAAATATCAGAGTGTCTCACTCTATTATTTTAATCTCTGGACAATAGTATCTGTAAAATACTAGTAAGGGTAAGAAGCACTAATTATAACTGTGACAATATCTGCTGTGACAGTAAAATAGAGGTACTAATGATCTGATCTGGGGGATATCTGGTAAATGAGGTAGGGTTGGATAAAAAAGGACTATAGATGAGATGAGATGAGATGAGATGAGATGTGGTGAGAGGAGGGGTATTTATATCTTTGGACTGCTCCCTGGGTCCTGGGAATGTGTAGATGTTCTGGGGTGGTTGATCCGTCAAAAGGGGTGCTCCTGTCATCCTGGTTACCACTGTGAGTGTTTTCAAGGAGTGTTGACCAATCTGGGATCCTCTCCCATCCTGCTGTGTCAAGTGCTGCTCTGTTGTCATATTGCCTGGGAAATTGTGCTGTTTCTACATATCTGTCTGATCCACGGTGACAGGAGGATTTGGCCTAGTTCCTGGTGATTGTGTATGCTGAAATCAGCTCTAAAACTTTGTTTTATCTGCTCCTTGAATGTTTGTAGCTGGTTATCTTGAAAAGTGTTCAGTTTTCTGGTGTTTTTTAAGGGAGTGACCTAGGGTAGTTTTGTGCGCTGAATCTGAATCTGAATTGATATTGTTATCTTTGTTCCATCTTGAAGTCCTTCTTGTGTGTGCTGGTCCTTTGGAATTACCACACTGTTAGTGTGGCATTTATTTTTTTTCTTCCAAAGAGACTATGGATGTTCTGCCTTGAGTGATCTGAAGCTTGACTCTTGAATCCCTTGAAAGAAACCCCCGTACTTCTTCTTCTTTTTATTTTCCTATTCTGGTAGATGGATAGATTTTCTTTACAAGTCTCCCGTGTACATCCAATGATCCTATTGGTTGCTCTGTCCCAGAGCCTAATAGTACACTAGCACCCCCACAATATGAGTTTGTTTTGTCTTCCCTAGTCCCTGTCTCAGCTGGCCAGCCCTCTCCTCCTTGTGAAATCTGGACAGATGCGGAAATTGTNTATAATATTAGAGTGTCTCACTCTATTATTCTAATCTCTGGACAATAGTATCTGTAAAATACTAGTAAGAAGAAGTACTAATTATGTGACAATATCTGATTTGACCGTAAAATAGAGGTACTAATAATCTGATCTGGGGGATATCTGGTAAATGAGGTGGGGTTGGATAGACTGGACTATAGAAGAGATAGATGGCAGATATAGATATGATGATAAGATGATCTGATGATAATATTTAGGTATTTATATCTGTGGACTGCTCCCTGGTTCCTGGGAATGTGTAGATGTTATGGGGTGGTTGATCCATCAAAGGGGGTGCTCCTGTCATCCTGGTTACCACGTGTGAGTGTTTTCAAGGAGTGTTGACCAATCTGGGATCCTCTCCCATCCTGCCGCGTCAAGTGCTGCTCTGTTGTCATATTGCCTGGGAAATTGTGCTGTTTCTAGAGATCTTTCTGATCCATGGTGACAGGAGGATTTGGCCTAGTTCCTGGTGATTTTGTACGCTGAAATCTGCTTTAAAACTTGGTTTCATTTGCTCTTTGAATGTTTGTAGCTGGTTATCTTGAGAAAAGTGTGAAGTTTTCTGGTGTTTTGTAAGGGGGTGACCTAGGGTAGTTTTGTGCGCTGAATCTGAATCTGAATTGCTATTGTTATTTTTGTTCCATATGAGGTCCGTCTTGTGTGTGCTGGTCCTTTTGAATTACCACAACAGGAGTTAGAACTCCAATTCTGAATTGAACTGCAGGAGTCAGACGGACAATTCCACTTGTTTTTTCTTTTTTTTTTCTCTAAAAAATTGCTTGAATGTTTTTTTTCAGTCTCAATAATTTTCTTGAGTAACATTCAGTTTGATTTTCAGAGCACCATTCAAACTGGAGACAAATTCAGATGAAAATGAAATGGCTTATTTTACAAATAAATATATGAGATTTCCTGTTAACTTCTGAACCTGTGGTGAGGCCACTAATCATGTGTAATTTGATTTGGGGGGCATACTCTCTGATTAAAACTGTTTACACCATGTGTGGAACTCATTAAAAAGTTGTGTATTTGGAAAAGTAGAAATGTGGCCCAAAGTACATGTACCCATCTATATCTAAATCTTTACATTTGCTAAGGCAAACAATCTTGTGGCATGTAATTTTTGGGTCATACACACTTTTTACAAAATTTTAGTCCCTTTGAGGCACTCATTAACAGGCCAAAATACATTTACAACCTCTATAATTAAATTTGTACATTTTCTGAGGACAAAATTTTATTGACATGTAATTAAGGATCCATGATCACTTCTTCGAAATTTTGGGTCCGCTCATTCAGAGTTTATGTGTAAAACATAATTTTAAAAGTAGAAGATTATTCCAAAACACGGTGTTGATGATACTTACCAATAAGGGGACCAAAGGTTATTTGAAGAATGTCAATATTTGGCCAGGACCTTGGTGGATTCCTCTGGAGATGAGATATGAGCTGTATCATTGCTGCAAAAAGCACTGAAAAAAAAACTTGCTCAACTGCCTGCAGTTGACATGTAGAAACATTCAGGAAGCTTCTACTCAAACCATTCTACAAAAGTGATTCAACCAAGCTTTGATACACAGGCACTGTGCAGACTGCACAGTGACTTTGCCAAAACAACTACACCTGCAAACAGATGTAGTTTGGTTGGCAGCTTGGCTGGAGCATGCTGCATGTCAACTGCAGGTAGTTGAGCCAGTTTTTTTTTTTTTTTTTTTTTTGGATTCTTATGTTTACCAAGGAGAAGAGTAAATATAATTTTGTTTCAAAAGTAGTGGCCAGGATGATATTATTTTTTGGGTGAATTCAGCGGGAAGTTTTTTTGTTTGGAAGCAAGAGAAGAAAAGAGGATGATGGGAGAAAAATTATAAGACTTTCTGGAAAGATTGGGAAAGAATAGCCTACACACTGCAAAAAACAATTCTCTCAACTGCCTGCAGTTCTGTTGTTACTCCAACCTTTCTCAAAAATTGCTTCAACCAAGCTTTGATGCACAGTCACTGTGCCAAAACATCTACATATGCAAAAAGGTGGAGTTTGGATGACAGCTTGGCTGGAGCATCCTGCATGTCAACTGCAGGCAGTTGAGCAAGTTTTTTGTTTTGCAGTGACAACTGCTGATATAGATCTTAGTCAGCCTGACTCAATTTTTGTAAACTAAATAAATGAAAAAATAATATGTACAATGGAAGGAGATGACAAACATAGTTTTGTTTAATTCTTTTAGGGTAGTTATGTGGTTTTCTTTTTTTAGGATTTCATTCAGTTTTTCTTGCGTTTTCTTTTGTGTCTGGCTTTGCATTTGTTTTTGCTTTTTATTTTTTTTTTATTTTTAGGTCATTAAACATTTGAAAAAGTAAGTGGCAAGCAGGGATTTTGTGATGGAATCACAGGAGGTAGCGCAGCAAGTGTTCAGAGATATCAGGGGTGGTGTGTGGATCATGTTTGGAGGAAACTGGGGTCTGAAAAATGGCGCAGAGGAGCAGGGAGGCGGAGCCTTGGCTTTGGGATGCTTGACTACATGGAAATTGGCGGCATGGATTGGCTACAAGAGGCTGTAGAGACAAGGTTTTGAGCGTTGGCAGCGGAATTGGAATGATCATCTGATTGCATCAATGGAGTTAATGAGCTGGCAATGGGGAAAACAATATGGAAGTGTTGGCCGTACCAAGAAGAGACTTCTACTAATTGATTCAAGTCAGTGGCTCATCAAAAAAAAAATTACCTGAATTGATCAGCAAGATGACCAAATATGAGCCAACCTGGAAAGCAGTACACCGAGTAAAGATATTATAAGGGGGACCAGGGCCCTGCATCAACAATTATACAAATAGTAATCAGTAGGAAGTGCTGCAGGGAAGAGGAACAAAAACGGCCTACCATAAATCTGTACAGTTCCATTGACAAGTTCTCCCCCAACCAGATGTGTTAGTTGATTTTGATTTTGGGTAAGGCATGTGATAGATTAGGTGGTAGAGGTGGCGGTCACAGATTGGACAGGTAAGCGGGTATATAAGCCAGAGAAGCTATCCCTGAGGTTGGAGAAGTGCCTCTGAGGTTGGAGAAGTGTAGATAGGGGTCCCCAACATCCCAATACTGAGGATGTGCACAACAACACGGCATGTGGCAAAAATATATATATATATATGCATGTATTGTGCGTGTAGGCGGAAATTAATTTTGTTGAGCTGTGGGACAGCCCTTCCCAGAGGGGGTTACAGGATCACAACATTATCCCCCTTTTATGCCCAAGTCCCTAAAAAACCCTGGCTATGAGGAAAGAAAGCTTTCCCTCTCATTACTTCCGTTTTCTTTGGTGTTGTCAGTGCTTGCAGGAGGCTTCAGGGAATCTACTGTTGAATTGATCAACCCAAGTCCTTGCAGTTCTTCCAGGTTTCCTACCGGTTCCCAGGAATTTTATTGTGGGCTGAATCCTTTCCAGCTAACCAAGTACTGATGGTGTTTCCCAAGTTTTTGGCAGTCCAATATCTCTTCCACTTCCCCTGGTGTTTGGCAATCAACGACTAAGCCCTTGTGACACGGTCAAATGGCTGGGTGCACTGATAGATGAAAAGCTGACATACTCCCGCTGAAGCAGAAAACCTCGAGCACAATTAAACAGCTGAAGCGACTGGCTAATACCCAATGGGGTCTGAGGGAACAGGAACGAGTGCAGCTGATGGAATCCGTCATTTGTCCTAGGGTAATGTATGATGGGTCACCCGCATCGGCAACCATGCAGAACAAGCACAAAGTGGCCCAACTGGTGGATAAATCTAACAATGCAGCTGCACTTTTCACTTTAGGAAACTTCAAGTCTACTCCCCTAGCCTGGCACAAGTCCAGGAAAGTGGTCAAGGATGACACAGCACTATTTCAAATCAACTGTTTCAACATTTTTATGCAAAAACTGACCAGGAAGAGATATGATAACCACATTCAAGAACTTTTAATAGGTTGAGGTTTTTGATGAGGCAGACTGTCATGCAAGCAAACACCTCCCTCTTGTTCAAGAACATATTGATCAGCTCAGGTTATCAGATCAGTAGATTATCTCAATTTGCTACGACTCTCAACAAACAAACATTGGCCCAGCAGATTTGAAATATGACCTTGAAATGAAGAAGGAAGAGGCCATGGTGTCCACCAAGAAACTTGCAGGTTGTATCTTCCTTCTTGAAGAGACTGTAGCAGTATATACTGACAGTTCATTTTGATTCGGAAAAAGGTAAGCTGTGTGTCTGCAATTTGACCTCGCTCTTTCCTGGGCTCTAGGAGTTGGCCCCATCATTTCAAATCACAAGTGCGAAGCCGTTGGGCTCCTTCTGGCCTTCAAGCTGATCTGGGTGATCTCAATACAAAATCGAGTATGCTTAAGTCTTCATGGACAACAAGGGGGTGCTCCAATGAGTGTCCAAATGTAACAGGGAAACAACCGGGAAGTCTAAAAGAAGAGACACCCTGAAAAATCTTCCGGATGATGGATGTTGCTTTGCATTTAGTTTGATGCCCAAGGGAACCAATGAATTATAGTCAACAAGGCCACCGATCTCCTTGCAAGTACAGCAACAAGAAGAAACAATCCCCCCCAATTACCTGGAATAACCCACATCTTTTCCTCAAGAACCCAAATCCATATCCGAGCTTAGAAACTTTTCTGTGGCAAACTGGCCGCTTGCAATATTTATCTATCCGCTCTCCTCCCTAGTTTTTTTTTTTTTTTTTCTTTTTTCCCTTTGCAATTTCCTTATTCATTTGATTAATGTTTTTCTGATTGTTGTGCGTACTGTTTTTCTTAATCTTTTTTAAACATGCTTGCAAGCGCCATAAATAAATGATGATTGCAGGAGGACCCTGAAAGAATGACCTGAGGTTCGGGACATAATCAGGATTAATCCGGGGGAGGGGCAGCGGGATATAGACTGTGACGACGCGAGCGCGAGGACTACACAGGGGGGCTGTTGGCCTTTTCTTTGGGGGGGGGCCTGTGTCCAGACGAGCATGATAGAAAGACCTCTGCCTCACTCAACCAGACTGAATGAGTGTGGCGTACCTTGAGACGATGAGAAAGGAGGCCGAAATTCCCTTCCCAAACCACACGAAAAAGAAAAAACTCACAGTGTGATCGTTCCACAAAAAAAAAAAAAAATCAAGCCTGGATTCTCTTGGCGGGAAAAAAGAGCGACGACGGTTGTACAAAAGGGTAGAGACGGAAAAGGGACACGAAACAGGAGAGAGATTGGGAGGGGGGGGGGGTCATCGACGAGGAGCCTTGACGCAAGCAAGCCAGCACACATATATTCACACACACACACACACACACTCAAAAAAAAAAAAAAGAAAAAGAAACACCACTACCAGAACAACAAAAGAAAAGAAAAAAAAGGAATTAAGAAGAGTGATGAATTTTATTCAGGATCAGAAGATGATAAGCGTTAAGATGATCGATGAGCAATAGGGTGAGTTTAGTTTCGTCTGAGGTGATAGTGGTAGTCGAGGGAAGATAGGCGAGCAAGAGTTGGATAGATTGGAGGGCTTGAGAGATGGTAGGAGAGACAGATGATCCGGCGGAAGGGGAGGAGGAGGAGGAGGAGGAGGAGGATGGGTGGTAAGGAGAAGAAGAAGAGAGGTAAAAGGCGGGAATGAGCGGGGTGTGGCGGACGAGAGGAAGCAGTTGAGGGTCGCTGGTGAGAGGGGTGTTGGTGGCGCATGACATAGAAGGCCCGTCGGAGCGGGATTCGGGGAGCAGGAGGGCGGGCTGAGCAAGTGGGTTGGAGGCGGGTGGTTGGGGTTCAGAGCCGGACACGGAGGGCTGCATGTTGGGCGTCGGAATGGGGATGGGAAGCGGGTGGTGTTGAGGACTGGTGACATGTAAGTCAGGACAGAGGGTGGAAGAAGAGTCCGAGGGAGCGAGCATGTTGTTACTGGTGGTGATAGCATGGTTATTACTACTACTGCTGCTGCTGCTATTGCTGGGACGTCGGTGGGGCAGCTGTTTGAGGCCCTTCCTGGCTTTGAAGGAGGACAGCCAACCGTGCGAGAGATGGAGCCAGTCCTCAGGGGGTATCTTCTGGTTGCGGGCGAGTTCCTTCCACTTCTCCCTAAGCAAGTTATCGGATAAATGGCGGCCCTGTTGGACGGTTTGGTGGGCCCAGAGGCCCAGTAACTCGTCCACTTTCGGATACATGATCATACGCATCCTCTTCACGTTAGGATTCACGTAATGTTTCTTGGCCCGGATCGACTCCTCCGTCTTCAACCAGGCCGAGATCAACGGTTGTTTGATCCGTAGCTCCGGGTAGATGGTCTGGAAATGCTTCGCCGTCTTCGTTTGGTTTTTCCCGTTCGAATGGTACCAATCCAGGATCTGGTTCTTCTGGAATATCGTCGCGCTCGAGATGGGTGAGCTTGTCGCGCCGGATGAGGAAGATGCTGTGGGGAGATGTGGGCTACTAGTTGCTTGGCTGGTGCTGGAGTCTTGACTCTCAGTTGTGCTAGTTTTTACCTTGATGGGTGGCGTAGGGGATGATGTTGATGTTGATGATGTTGTTGTTGTTGTTGTTGTTGATGATGATGATGATGATGATGATGGTGATGATGATGGGTTTTGGTTTTCTTGTGGGTTGGCATTGGAAATATTGAGGATGGGTTGGAGATGATGTTGTGGGAAGATTTGGAGGTGGTACTGGTCAATTCTTACGATAGCTTCGAGTTGTTTGTTTGTGAGAGGGATGATGTCGTAGTGGTTGAGTTGCAGGAGTTGGTTGATGAGATGGAGATCTTCTTCTTCCTGGGCAGTATTAGTTTTAATATGTTTGAGGTTAGATTGGAGATGGTCGAGGGTGAGTTTCTTGACTAGTTTGTTTTGGTTGTTGTTATTTTGAGTTGTTTTGGTGATGTAGATGTGGTCGAGGAAGCGAGAGACATAGAGTTCGGTTGGTTGTTGTTGTTCTTGATTCCAGAAGAAGTTGAACAAGTTGTTGTTGTTGTTGTTGTTGTTTTCCATTTTATTTTATTTTTTCAGTTTGAGGAAAGTGCAGAGAAGCTGAAAAACGAAAGCAAATAAATATAAAACAACAAACTGCCATTTCACATATCCAAGTCGACATAAATTATACAAAACACAACCAAAAACAAAACAAAAAACATTTCCTTAAAAGGAGTACATCTAAAGAATTGAATCCAAGATCTGATTTGAATATCTACTCCTCCATTCACAAGAATCCTTAAATTCACATGGTCTAAATGAAATAGATCACAGTCAGAAAAATTTAATCAACTAATGCATTAGAGAAAGAGGAAGAAAAGACACTCACTGACACCTATTCGAGTTCTGAATATCCACCCCAATCGGTGCCAGGTCGCCGTTCCAGAGCCCAATAGTACGCGTGATGAAACGCGAGAACTCTAGAGGATGGAAGAGGAACCGATAGGCCCCAATCACCCCTTCTTCTACTACACCTGAAGACAGCGGCGGTATGACCTTCAGAGAGTCAAACGAAGATACGGAGGGTCCAAGATCTGCCAACAGAACCTCCTCCTCCAAAAGTCTCTCACTCTCCCTGTCCCACATATCGCCAACACTCCCCACCGACTCTATAGACTCCGCTTCTACCAAGTCGCTTTCGGCTGCTGTCTTGCATCCTGAACCGCCGGTGAGGCTGGTGGTCGATCCGGTCATCAGGCTAGTATTGATAGCTTCAGGTGGCGTATCGCTAGATCCGATGGGCCAAGTCTTGTGAGCCCGGTCCTTCAGCTGCCCACTTGAGGGTCCAGGCTCAACCTCCGCCAATGATTTAGCATCTTCCCCCAAAGATGCCTCAGTCATCATCACAGACCTCAACACGCCCGCATCCGACGTGGCCACACAGTTCTCCATCTCACGATTCTCCGCGTGACTAGTCTTGCTCCTCTTGACAGGATTCCCTTGAGAAGAGACTTGACACCGAGTCGTGCCACGTCTACGGTACACGATCTCCAGCGTCGATTGCGAGACACCTAGCTGCTTCACCGTCCGCCCATACAATACAAACATCCCGCGGAGGCTCGTCGGCGTACAATGGCTTCCTGGGGTTTCTTCTATACTTGCTAAAACCGGCCCCGCATCGTCCATAAAGCTCCCGCTGAATGGCTCATCCAGATCCAGCCCTAAATGACTTGCAAACTTCGATACATCAAATAACCCACTCGCGTGTTGGTCGTATAAATATTTGTAGAGCATCAACTGATACCCTGTATGCATAAAAATCAGTGAGTCTTATGTGCCTTTCAAAAGTCATACAGCGACAACGAGTGTTCCTCTTCAAGATGGAATGGGATTTCAACTATCCACTCACGAGCAGACTCGGTGTATTCGGGTGGGGGTAGACTTCCACCTTGACTGCAACCAGGACCAAAGCAAGAAGTGTCACGGCAAGCACGAGTATTGGACATTTAAGCATGGAGGAAGCTAATTACGTAGTTTTACTATCACTGATCCGGACGGAGAATCCTTGTGTCTTGTTCTTGTCCGACGACGATCCATGAGTCAATTGGTCGCCACTTCCTCCTCGGCCATTAATCGTCGTCGTCGTATCTTCACAATGATCAGGAATCACATCTATTTGGTCCACTATCCCTTGCACCAAAAATCCCCCAAGAAAGCCCCACTGTCACGAGAGAAAATAAAACTGAAGGTTAAAAAACGGTCTATCATATTTTTGAAAGAAAAAACGCGATGTTGCGCGTGCTGAAAGGCTTACAACAGGAATTTCTCGCTGAAGTTTTTTTTGCAGATAAAAAAAAAATTATAAGTTAGGAGGAGAGGTAAATTGGTAGAGAAAGAAAATGGAAGATGTACCATCATACCCGTTGATCGGAGCAAGCTCAAGCTGACGATAGTGTTCAAGACTCTGCGAGACAAAGAAGGAGGGGGGGGGAGCAAGATGAACAGACAGATGGAGGGAAGGGAGGAGACAGCGAGACGTACTTGAGGCCCCAAACATCGACTTTAGAGACTACCTGAACCTTGACTTTTTCTGGGGCGACTTCTTTCTCGAGTTTAGCGTGAACCTTCCCAATAAAAAAAAAGAATAAAAAGAGAAAAATGGGCATCGCGAGTGGGGACCAAGGGAGCCATTATACGATGAGGAATAAGGCCTCACTTTGATGCCGCCATCGAGGGTTTTTTGGCGCGAGATGGCCAGGCTGCTGTTCACTTGAATCTCCACGCCGGATGAAGAGATGAACGATTTGGGCCGTTGGCTCGGCTTCAGATAGCGTTTCCCCAGTAGGCCGTATTCCACTTGGAATTCACACCATACTGTATTCCAAAAATGAATCTTTAATATGAGAAAACCAACTTCTTTTTTTTTTTTTTTTTTTTTGAGAGAGAGACTGACAACAAGATACCAGATCGCTGACTGTTTTGTGGAGGGTTGTTGTTATTAGCGTTTTTTTATTTTAATTTTAATTTTTAGAATGTGAAAGACTCGCCAGATAGGAAGCCTCTCTTAGCGCGAAATTTCTGGTACAAGCCATGATGGCTGTTGGTAGTGGGTTGGAGCAACCTGATGAAACGTTGTGAGAGGGTTTGTTGTAGTAGGAGGTTGAGAGGGTTGTCTTGTTGTACTTGGATTTGAAGATGTGTTGGGGATGATTTGATTAGTGTGTGTACAAGTTTTTTTTTTTTTGGTGTTTGTAGGTTGTTGTTATTGTAGTACTGAGATTCGATGAGTTGGATGGCATTGAGAGTGCTCTGATCCCATATCGGCTCGTGGAAATCCAACTGATCCGCATCTTGTTGGTCTCTGTTGTTGTTGTTGTTGTTGTTTTGGTTGTTGTTGAGTGTTGAATTAGTTTTTCCTTTCATCAAAGTGAGTTGGCTCATTTTTAATTAAATGGCTTTCACAGCACAAGTTGGCTGACCCATGGCGCATACACCCAGCAGCCAGAGTAAGTTAGTTTAATTAAGGAGTTTAGTCCAAGGGGTTACCGGATACCGACGGATCAAGTTCAGTCCTGAACTGGAAATCGCCTTGCAGAGCGAGATGAGAACGCGACGTATTACGAGATGCAAACAACCAAGAAAAGAAACTTCCAGTCAGATCATCATCATCATGACCTTTATAACTTCCCAGAGTCGCGCTGAGCTTAAAAACAGGAAAAACAACAGGTGCACCTGACCAAAACGGGGGGCTGTGTATCGACACAGTGCGCAGTTGGCTGCTGCGGAGGGGCAGTGCACCCTACTACACTTTATATAAGCAGTCATTCTGCTCAACAACCTCTTCACCACTTGTATCGTTTCACTTCTCAATTCCCCCTGTATCAAGCGTACCTCCCCTCTCATCAGACAACTCTCACCATGCAAATCTTTGTCAAGACGTGAGCCATATACAACCCACTTTGAAAAAAAAAAAAAAAAAAAAAAAAAAAAAAAACTCAATCAGCGCTAACCTTCCATTCCAGTCTCACAGGCAAGACCATCACCTTGGAAGTTGAATCTTCGGACACGATCGATAACGTTAAAGCCAAGATTCAAGACAAGGAGGGCATTCCTCCAGACCAACAACGCTTAATCTTTGCCGGTAAACAACTCGAGGATGGTCGTACGTTGGCCGACTACAACATCCAAAAGGAGTCTACCTTGCACCTGGTCTTGCGACTTCGAGGTGGTATGCAAATCTTTGTCAAGACGTACGTAGTCAGTCTCGTTTCAGTTGAACCCAGATAGCTCAAGTAAACGCCCCTCTCGAACAGATTGACAGGAAAAACGATCACTTTGGAAGTCGAGTCCTCTGACACTATTGACAATGTCAAGGCTAAGATTCAAGACAAAGAAGGAATCCCTCCAGACCAGCAACGATTGATCTTTGCTGGCAAACAACTCGAAGATGGGCGAACTCTGGCCGACTACAACATCCAGAAAGAGTCCACTCTTCATTTGGTCCTCCGACTACGAGGGGGAATGCAGATCTTTGTCAAGACGTAAGCCCTTGCTTGATTTCAGGCCAGAGAAGTGAGTGCTAACGTATGTTTCTCCCGCGCAGCCTTACTGGTAAGACGATCACTCTTGAAGTTGAGTCCTCTGACACCATCGATAACGTGAAGGCCAAGATTCAGGACAAAGAAGGCATCCCCCCGGACCAGCAACGTCTCATCTTTGCGGGCAAACAACTTGAAGACGGTCGAACTCTGGCGGACTATAATATCCAAAAGGAGTCCACGCTCCATTTGGTTCTTCGACTCCGTGGTGGAATGTAAATTGTATCATTATAGCCCTACCCCCCCCCTCCTCCGTGAAGCCACCTGTCTTGCTTTGGACCCACTCTCCAGATTTAGATCGCAATTGATTTTGTTCCTTTGATGTTCCGCTTGGTTCCGTAAGCGAGAGTGTGCCTGTTCTTCCACAACCCCAAATCTGGGAGAAAGATTGTTTCCTGCGAGACAGGATGTTTCTGCGTGACTGTTGCCTGTACACATTAATAGAGGAATAATAATCTCATGAAGTGCATGCCCGTTTCCTCTTCGCCAGGGGGAGAACTACATAGCTGAGTCCCGGGAAAATAATGAAGGCATATGACAGCGCCAAGTTTTTTTTTTTTTTTTTTTGCCACTAAACAAGAACTTCTTGAATGTAGCTTGAAGGATGACTGATGTGGGTTGAGGCACACAGAGGTGTTGTTTTTTTACCTGGGAAGGAATAGAGGTTCTCACTGGTTTTTTTGTGAACATGAATGATGAAGATGGTGTCGGCTGCCTCGACACTATAGAAGACGAACACACGCCGCGCGCGTATTCAAGGAGACTCATTGGCACTCCCACACATCAACATATGAAGTGCAGAAATCTGAGCACACACGGGGCTGCACAACTGGGGCGCAGAGCCCTTATCATCATCATCATGGTATTTTCAACACGCATCAATTTCTTGGTAGGGCTACTAGGCTCTCGAAGCGCAGATCTGCTGCCGCATGGAACAAACAAACCAACCCCACTCTCCAAATGAAAACACGAGACAAAGAATGCCGAAATACACACACACACACAGACACAAAAAAAAAAGGCATGGAATAAGAAATGGAAGAGGGGGTCAAGGGTTATCTGAAGACGTCTTGAGCTTCTTGGCAGGGGTCTCAACAGACGGATGAGGATCCCGGTCGTCGGGGGTGGTGGAGAGCAAGACAGAAGAAGAAGACTCAGAAGTTTTCGGGGCAGCCTTGGCGTCGACGGGACGGGGACGTTTCTTGACCAAGTTGGTAAGATCATTGACCGCGGCTTTCCCGTTGGCGATGGGCTTAGTGCTGTTGATGGCGGCGAGATAGGCTTCTAAGGCTTTGTCCTTCTCGCTCATCGGCAGGGCTTGCGGCACCGTCTTCAGCTCGTCCCGCTTGGCCTCCAGTTCCCGGATCAACGACTGTGTCTCTTCGACCTCTGAGGATGCGGTGGCTCCATTTGCTGCCTTCTTCGTATCCTCCCCCGCTGCTGATGCTCCCGAGCTCTCCTTCGCCCTCAATCTGTCAAGCTCTCCTTTCATCAACTCAATCGCCTCCTCAACATGCCCGATCGCCTGCTCAAGCCTCCCCCCCTTCTCGTCCGGAATCAGCTCCAGCGCTAGCGCAATCATCAGGTGCGTCTCCGCTAGCCCTCCCGCGCTCACATCCCCACGCAACTTCTTCACCTCCAATGAGCTTTTGTACGATTCAACCGCCAGCTCAAATTCCTCTGATCATGGTGTTTCCAAATACCAAAAAAAAAAAAAGGAGCCAATTTTCGTTGTGAGTCGCGTCAGTTATCAAAATGAATACGGGCTGGGTTCATCAAGGGAGAGTTAACCTACCGCCTTCTTGATGAACCTGAGCAATCAGATCATACACCTCGATCAACTTGTTCTGCAACTTGTCAAGAGATTGCGGCTGATCTTTGGACGCGTCCATCTGCGAGACGATGGTCTGTCGGGCAAAATCGAGGACATGGAACGCGTTTTCTAGTTCGTCTTCTACCGTCACTTGGTCTGAGGCTTCCTCGCCCTGTCCCGCTCCACCTTCCTCGTGATCTTCCTCTTCATCGCCTTTATCATCATCATCATCATCATCATCATCATCAGACGAGTCTCCCGAGAAGTGGATGTGCGGATTGCCTTTGATGCCCTTCGTGGCTGCCTGGGAAGCCACTTTGGACGTGCTTGCGCCGCCAGCAGCTGAGTCGGAGATTGAAAAAAAAAACGAGTTGAGATTAACATATATGATTTCAGAGGAGGAAGAAGGGAGAGTATGGCGTGCCTTTGGAAGAAGAAGGAGGGGGGGCGTCAGGAGGCGCATGGAGGTCATTGGGCGGGAGACTATGGGAGTTATTGAGGGGGCCAGACAAGCTAGCGAGACTGATAGCGTTCTGGAGCAATGCCTTCCCGTATAAGAGATGAGCATGGATAATGATCGAGTGGTTATGATCTTGTGCACCACCATGATGGGCAGTCGTCAACATTTCGCAAGCCTTGGAGAAACAATCCGTCGCCACCGCATAGTTCTTGAACGCGAACGCCCGCGCGCCAGCTGCCAATTCCGCCTCGATCGTCTCCATCTCCGTCTCCCCTCCGTGCTCCCCGCCGAGAATCGCCGATCCCGTTGGCTCTACTGCGTTCCCCGTGGACTCCTGTCTGAGTGTCCCCATCCGACGCGTGTTAGCTGGGATCGGAATACACGGCTGTGAAGTAGTTATACATCAGGGGGCAAGCGTCGAGTGTGACTCACGATGAATTCGTCATGATGGTACGGGGGGTTGAGGAAGCAGTCTGATTACTCTCGGCAAGATAGCGCGATCGCGGTTATTGTTTCAAGCACTAGCTGTCCGTCCAGATTGTTTGTTGGTTCTTTTGTTCGAGAGTTGGACCCTTCCTCGACGGCGGGGCTGTCCGTCCAAATCACCCCCCTTGATGAGCCCCCCGAGGGGGGCCGGGAACAGGAAAGAGTGGCGGCACTGTTCTTGCTCTTGCATGTCTTCTCTTCCATGTACCAGCGCACATGTCTATACATGTAGGGAAAACTCAAGAAGCACCCATCCTGACTTCCCTCTAGTGATGACCAAGTTTGCACATGTTTACTTAGGCAGATTAATTATGTTCAAAGTAGACTTAAATCACTAGTTCTTTTCCCTATAAGTCAGATCCAGGCCATAATTTGTGCAACATAAGCGTTGGATGTTGCACTAGGCATACCCAGAATTGACTTGCTCCGATGAGGCCTGGAGGAATTCAATGATTCATTAATCCAGAGGGTTCCTTTTTTTTTTTTTTTTTGCATGACTCAGTTATCAGCCTTCATCAACCATAGAAACACCTGCTGGACTATGTAGGGTAATATGTACTGTTTCATGGAATCTGAGCTGGCTTCCTTTGGCACAAATATGGCAGGAAACGGGCTTGGAAGCCTATATGATTGATGATCTTTTGTCCATGAAGATTCTGCAGACATGGTGGAAGCTCACAAGCAGACCACTGGTTATGCCACTCCTACACCCATGTGACTCTTCAGAGCTTGGGAAACTATGAGCATTGATCCTCCAGGAAGAAGGTGTGTGTTTTCTTCATAACAAGCAGCATTCACCGGGGGGAACAATCTCTGCCACTTGGACAGAGGGTACCATAAAATCTTTGCTCTATTTATGGCACTGGCTATAAAATTACCTAGAATTTCTCCCTGGTGATTCATGTAAGAATTATTCTTGCAGGTGGGATTTGAGCTAGATTCATTATAATTTGAATGTTGTGAGAGGTCATCAATAATAAACTGCAAAAAAAAAAAAACTCACTCAACTGTCTGCAGTTGACATGCAGCATGCTCCAGCCAAGCTTTCATCCAAACCCCACCTGTTTGCGCATGTAGATGTTTTGGCACAGTCACTGTGCATTCTGTACAGTGACTGTGCATCAAAGCTTGGTAGAATCACTCATGAAATAATGTTGGGGTAACAACAGAAGCTTCCTGGGACTCTCTGCATGTCAATTCAGGCAGTTGAGTGAGGTTTTTTTGCAGTGACTAATATTCAAAGCTTCTGGATATTTATCTCTCTTTTTATTATTATTATTTTTTTTCCTCAGAGAAAGTTGGAGATTTCCCCACTTAATCAATGTGCTAACAGTGATTTCTGGGACCATGTATGAAAGGGGGAAATTTATGAGAAAAGGGATGAAATATTCTCAAGGGTTCCTTTGTTGGGAATTTTGAACTGCATTCTATCTTGAGGAATGTGCTCATACAAATTATAATTAAGGATCAGAATGAGGTTCTGTGTATCAATTCCAATACCTGCAATGTTGTTGTGAACAAACTGAGCACTTCTTTGGGCATGCACTGACAAGATGATATGAAAAATATGATTATTGTGTGTGTGAAAAACATATGATAAAACGTTTTGATAGGGGGTATCAAATATAACAAAATCTACCTTTAAAACCCATTGATTAGAAATAATCAAATCAACAATTTCTAATTTATGGATTTCCAAAAAAGTGTGGCTAAAATCACAATCTACAATTATGTAATTAACTGGTTTCCAGAAATCCACCCTTTTTAAAACATGTTTGTTCTTCACCAATAAACTTTTAGATCCTATTGATGAAGAAATTAATTTTTTAATAATTGACTGGTTTCTAATTGTGGATTGGTTATATTTGATACGCCCTAATGTAAGTATTTGCTCTCAAACAGGGGTTTCATAAATAACACTGCAAAAAAAAGTTGAAAGTCCCAGGAAGCTTCTGTTGTTACTCCAACCATGCTCCAAAATTGATTCAACCAAGCTGTGATTCCAAAAAATTTTACATAGGCAAACATGTGGAGTTTGGATGGAAGCTTGGCTGGAGAATGCTGCATGTCAACTGCATGCAGTTGCAGTTGATCATGTTTTTTTTGCAGTGTAAGTCCTTATTTGGCTATCATCAAATCAATCAAAAGATACCTCATTCAAAAAACTCATCTCAACTAAATAATATTTCAGAAACCATCTCAACACAAGCAGCAAATACCACCACCTTCATCGTGAAGTTTCTCTCAGAAAACAAAAGCAAACCAGACCTGCTGGAAGATTAATTCCCCTTTCGAAAACACCAATACGAGAAACAATACCTTACAGCCACGGGCTCCACCACTTATTTTCACCCACAATACAATTTGTCTGCCATACAAAGCCTTTCTGAATCCTTCTTCCATCAACTTTTCCATATGAGCTCCATGTTTTCTCAATCTTCTTCTCTTGATTGAGCCAGATCCCATATTCTACAACCAACCTCTGAATCCTCAACAAGATTTCTCAATTCAGGCTGTTGCCACATCCCGCCTGGGATCTAATGGTAATGGAGCAGCTGCTCTCAGACTCAAGAATCTACTCCAAGTTGAACACAGAACAATTAACCTGTACACTATGCAAGTCATCAAAGTAATCTACAACATGCAATATTAACAGTTGGTATCATGGCCAAAGCAAGAGGAATGAGTAGAATTATCTCAGGTCATGCAAGAAGAAGGCTTTCTGGCTGTATTGGGTGTATGGATAAGTAAAGATTCAACTTAGTCAAAAGCCGCTGATAGATGACAATCACTACTATGATTGAAAGAATAGGTCAGTTGTCATTTATTTTTCCTTGAGAAGAAATTCTGAAACAATTCTTGACTAATTTCCTCATCCCATGTTCAAAAGATACTCAATTTCACTCATTCTTGTTTTTGATGTCAACTAGAAATTCATGTTCTATCTAGCCAGTTATCCCTATGTATTCTAAAACATGCAGATTGATCAGCAGCCTGAAAAATTCTTTAAAAAATCAGTTCCTCCTGGCAGAATCAGCTAATACAAGTGATAAGTATACACTCCCAGCTAATAAAGGGAAGGAATTAATTGACCATTGGAATGTTTATTTCAATTACCATTTTGCACAGTCACGGGTAAGAATCAAACATGCAATTGGTATTCTGAAAGGTCAATTTTCCAGCTTGTGTGAAATGCAGACTCAAATAAGGAACCAAAAAGAGATGAAGGTTACCATCAAGCGGATAATAAGCTGAGTTGTTCTCCATAATCTTCTGGCAGACTTGAAGGATCAATGAAATGAGCTGTATGAAAAAGATGAGCCTGATTCCACCCCTGTGGTTGTTGCCAACCTTTAAAACTCAAATGATGGGATCCATGGAATCTTAAACCCAATTACTCTTGCCCATTTTTAAGAATCTCACAAACTTTTACTACTCCCCAAATTGAGGAAATTCCCTCAGCAACCCTCTTTTGATTCCACCCCCAGCATTGAACATGGCATGTGCACTAAACCACTTTCCTGGCTGCTCTCCTTTAACTGGTCCCTGGCTGGCTGGCTGCCCTCCCCGCTCCCTTGGTCACTCCCAAACAAGGCAGGCAGCCTGCCTCCCCTTCCTGCTACCTTTGTCACCCACAAACAAGGCAGATCTCCACTCTCAACTCCAATGGCATAATTCAATTCTTCAGAAAGTCATTCATTTTCTGGGATGATCAATCTCAGAAAAACATCATTGCTGTTTTCAAGTTTGATCCCTTTTCAACTATGGATTCTTCTTAAAATTCCAATACCAAAATCTCAGCCAACATCTCATTGCTCAATCTACCTATTAAAATAAAAATCAGTCAAATGGGTCACATTATTCTGAGAAGATTTATATTCTTGGATGGAGAAAGGGATAGAGAAGCTTCTCCAAAATTGGCGGGTTGGATAAAGCAGAAAAGGTTGCAAAGGATCCAGAGAAACATTTCCAGCTCCCAACCCATGTTCCTGAACAAAAAAACTTCATTGGGATTGGAACCAAATTTCAAAGAGAATGGTTTTACTTGCCATTTATCCTTCACTATCTCCAAATTTTCCAACTTACCCCAAAAAGACACTGATGCCTCACCCTTCACATTTGTCATGTGAATCCCAATCAAATAGACCACAGGGAACTTTGTTGAATAGAACCTTGAAGTAAAAGGGGGGAATTCTTTTTTTCCAGATGATTCATGTGGTATTAACTTTTCAGGATTCAATGGCATTGTGGAGTGTGCCTGGAAAGAATATCCTCACCTAAATCTTCCCTCTAATAATCCATCTAACTCCTTACATACTTTTATGGGGCTATCTTTCCCACTCCCCAAGAAAGCTCAAGCTGCTCTTGAACAAATTAAACACAAATTCTATGAAATTCATCCAAATAAAATAAAATGTGGTATTAGAGATATTAATAAGATAATTCAATACTCAGCTTTTTTTAATAAAAAATGATTTCTCACATTTTTTTCTCTATAATCTATTTATTTGCATCAGAAATAAATTTGTTTTCAAAAAGCTTTAAAGAACCTACTTGAACAAATTCTCCAGGCGCTCAATCTCTTATTTTCTTTTTTCTGCTTCCAACATACTGATTAATCAAATCATATTTTTTCCCAATACATTCTTGTGATTCCAATCGATCTAACTTGGATCTCAAAACTCCTTCATTTTTCTTTCTCCTCCTTTTCCCAGTGTGACTTTTTCTCCTCTACCTTGATAACATGATCCCACTTCTTCTCCCCAAGTGGATTTTGACCTGACACTCAAATTTCAACATCCCAAAACTTAGTCTATCCCTGGCAAATTGGGTGTTTCCTTGTTATTTTTGGGGAGTATTACTGTGTAAGTTGTTGATTCATCAGATTTTAGCTTCTTGAAGCCAAAGTGATCACCTGAATCGTTCTGCGAAGTATAATCCTCATGCCATTTAAGCAGATTTGGAGCTTCCTTTGGTGTTCCTTGGCTCTTGGAGTTGATTTTCTGAGAGTTTGATTCTCTTTGTTTTCCTTTTGGATTCTTATTTTCATGCAATTGATTATCCTTTTCAGGTGATTCATTTCGAGACAATTCATCCGATGCACACTCTGAGGAGGTGAGTTTGTCTAGAATTTGATTTTCCTTTTTTTCGCTTCTTGTTTGTCTTGTTGGTTTCTTGAATCATATTGGAGGGAAGTATTTCAGGGGATCTGGAATTCTCCTCTTTTTCCAGAATTATGGCTTAGTTTTTATTGTTTGCAGGCCTGCCTTGTTTCTTCATTTGGCCTGAAGGTTGACATTCTTGTTTGTTGCCTTGGTCCTCATCACTCTCAATCAAGAAATAGAAATAGATTTATTTAAATTCTAAGTTTTTGAATTTTGAACTGTATATATCACCTTGTAGGTTTCATCAGCCAGATTCTTTTCAACTTGCTGATCACTTGCAAACAAATTGTCAACATCATCATCCTGAAGTACAAAAGCAATTACAAAAAATGTAAGAGTAAATCACCTCCAATTTTTATCAAGAACTGGTGGAAATACAAACAGAGTTATTTTTGCTTTCCTTTTCAAAGATTCTAATGTGATTTCTAGCAGGCTCAGAAGTGGATGATTTTGTGGTTTTTCTGTCAGCTTGTACATCAAACTAGTACCAAGGGTTTACAAATGCTTGATCTCACATCAACTTGTTCATGGCAGGATAGTGGGGACACATGATTTCAAGCTTCTCATCAATTGTACTGATTCCCACCTTTTGATCTTTTTTGGTCAATAAAGAACTGGTGGAAATAGATTTGGTGTGGACTTTATTGTACTTGTCTTTTTAGGTGTTGTATTGATCCTTGATATGACAGGGGGTAAGGTTGATGTTAGGTGGATTGATTTTGGATATTGATAGCCATTATCTCAAAGCCATTGATTTCACCTTTGGCTGGATGACCAACAGCAGGATCCTTCCCAGTTTCAAAGCAGGCATGTAATTCCATTCAATGATTACAAGGTAGTTGGATTTCTGAAAGTGACCCACAGTTTTATCAGCAGCTTCATATTCAGATGAATCATTAACTTGTTTTTTCTTGGACTTTTGTTGGATGGCTTGTCTCTTAGGGGTTGATTTCTCGGAGTTAGGGGTTTTTCTTGGGCAGTTTCTTACTGATTGAATTTATTGTCTGGAGGTATGCTTCTGGAAAAGGCAACAAGTAATATGGGGTTAGTAGTGTCTTTGGATGAAATTTATAAGTGACATACCTAGCTGAAAATGAAAGGAGGGGGTAGGATTGAATTGTGGAAATGGTTAAAAAAGGAAGGGAGGAGGTGATATGATTGAATTGTGGGAGGTTATTCGAAACTGAGACTGAGATATTTGAGAATCTTTGGGGTTTCAGCCAATAAAATGTTGTTTTAAAGGTTATAATTGATATGTATTGGGGAAATTATATACATCTTTGAAAGTTGTATCAATGTTTTTGAAAAGTACAGAATTTTGAAACCAGTGGATTAGATTATTGTGGATTTGGTCATATTTGATAGCCCCAGTACAGCTATCGTATTCAAAATTCAGACATTAAGTAATACATGACAGAATAGTTCAATTTTTTAGCAGGGGATTGTCAACAAAGTTTCATGTATTGTGACAGTCCCTGCAAGAAATTTTTATGTGAAAGGTCTTCATGATTCAATTTTTGAATTTTGAATGCCATCATCCTTGATAATTTTTTCAATTATTTTAAAACTATCTCCAAGCATAAGAATAAGTGGGTAATAAGTTTGGTGAAGTGGTTTGATTGATAAGAGAGTAAGGAAAATGTAAGAAATTTCATGGAACAAGAAAGATGATCAGGTGAATGAAATCTCAGTTCAAGTTATATTTTTTTGTTGCTGACAGGGAGTAATCTCAACAGAAGAATAAACATTGGTGTCAGCTTGTTTCTATTCAGAGACAAGCAAAAATAACAAAAAAAAAGAAATATATATATAGAAACTCAATTAAGGAGTAGAAAGAAATGAAATATTATCATTCATTGGAATCTAATCAAAAAATAAGTTAGGGTCATCCACTGAAACCTAGAGCAGATACCACCTTCTACTACTTGATTATGGCAGAAGTAGAAAACTGGCCTTAAATTTAGGAAAATAGGCGTATAAATTTCACAATAAATTATACAGAGCTGTCAAAATAATCTATAGCTGAATTTCCAAGTTTTAAGAATATCTACTTATCCATTAACTAAATATTATCTCATATTTAAATAAATAGCTAAATAATATCAACTACAGGAGAATAAACATAAAAAAGAATTGATCCTGTGGGAATTTTACATCATTCCAATAGAAATTTCAATGTGGGATAAGATCCAATAGACCAACAGGATCTGCATAATAGCCTGGGAAGAGCTGCAATGTAAATGTCTGTGGATCCTCTAAAAATGATCTGTAGCTGTGAAGGAAGATCTGTTACAGATCCCACAGCCCCAAGATATTCCAAAGAGAGCTTCCCACTGATCCTCATCACTCTGACTTTGAATCAGGATCCCAGAAAAGGCTTATAAGAGGCCCTGTGCCCCTGCCTTTGTCACCTAGAGTTTCCAGACGACAGCAGAACTGATTTATTCAGAAACCACCAGGATATTACTAGTGAGGAATTTTATAATCACCCTTATTGACCCATATTTCTACATATTTCTTATCAGCACCCTTTTTAACTCCCATCAATTAGCCTGAGACTAGCTTTGAGGATTTCCTTCCCCCAGGAGGAGTTACAGTGAGAAACTCCTCTTGAAATCCTTTTTCTTGTAAGAAAATTGGTAAATAAGAGGTTTCATTTATCAGACTTATGCACAAAGGTGAAAGTTAAGATTTAGAAAAGGTTTCTTCATGATTTGAAGAGTTACAAAGGTGAATCTCAGAAGAAAGATTTATTCTAATAAGACCAGAGGGCACTTCTGCATCTTATGTACTTCTCTGGAGTCTTCAAAATCTCAGTGAGCTTAAGGAAGGGTAAATGGAAGAGGATATCAAATGAACTCAGGACCAAGTTCACCAAAAATCAGGCTAAACTTGTGCACAACTTACAACCAACATGCAACAGGTATCAGCTCAGTATATGACCAAGTTGAGAGAAAGCACTTGCATTCAAGTGCCATGGAAACAGCCCTGGTGTGATGGAAGGAAAAATTCATTGGGGAAATTGCACTCATCAATTTCTGCACAATTTTTTTTTTCTCATTTGACAGGTAACAATTGAAAAAAAAAAAAAAAAAAGATCACTTGAAGTCAAGTCAACACAGCAAGTAAATGGAAGGCCTTTGTACTTTGCTATGCCACTTGCATGTAATTTCTTTCTGCTGTATGGATTGCATCTGAATCACTTTTTAAATGAATTTGATTCAATGTCAATATCTTAGATTCTTTTTTTGTGATCTCCTGAGTTTTGAAATCTGCACTCTTGTATATATAATGGAGAACTGATCTTGGCATTGACAAATGACAGACTATATTATGGGAAGACAATCATTTCTCTGACTGGAAAAGGCATGGTGAATATGTGTGTGAACTTAGATGGGAGATAATTGGGTAAATGGGAGGATGCTTGTGGATGGGAAGCAGTACATGGGTTATTTTGTTCTAGTTGTATCAATAAACTCTTAGTACTTTGAATGGTTATAAACCCTATGTGGGTTTCCTCCTCACTGACATTTGTTCTCTTTGACCTTCTGCAGGATTCATTGGTATTATTATCATAGATTAGAGATGAGTGAAATGCAGTATTTTTGTAGATCAAGCTCGAAGCTTGATTCCAGGAAGCCTCTTAATGCAATGCTGTTGATGATTGTCTCCCCGGGGGTGCGTCGACTGACGACCAACCCCTTTATCCATTTGGTTGCCATGGAATGTGCTCGGAATTGTTAATGGTCACTCCTAAGATGATTCATGTAAATATTGATTTGTTGATAATAATAATGATCTAAGCATGCGCTCTTGCATGAAGGAGTCTTTCTGGAGAGGAGGTTTGCACGTTCCCAGGTCATGCACCGAATCCTCGATCTGGGGAGGCTCTCCTCCGTAATGGGAGTCAGCTCTCCTGTGCAGTGACCATGTTGGATTATGCACATGAATCATCTTTCGGTTGTGTGAGCTTCTTCACTTTGTTGTGTCCACATTTGGAACCCTCGCCATAAGTATTTTGTCAGTCAGTACGCCTGAAACGGTGACACGCTTGGTGCTGTGACACCTCTTGACCGTCCCCTTAAAATAACCTCGACTCTTTGCGTCTTGTCCACTTCCCCTCAACATCACAGCTTGAAGTTTTTGCCTGTCATGTTGATATCCAACAGTCTCCTATTCGCCCTCGCTGCCTTCCTCCCCCCCATCGTGTCTGCCAACTCATACTCGGACCAACAGATTACCTTCCTGCCACCCTCTCCATCCCCCGCCATTTCATCAGTCAAACCTCATCCGAACCTGAAGATCCAAACTACCACTCGAAATGGCGTTGATTGTTGAGTCTACCCGCATTCCTGTCAAGTCATGCATACCAACGTGTTTATTAATCCTGATATTTTATTTCTTGTTACAGTTGAACGAATCACTATGGACGAGTTTCCGCAATACGCTATTCGAGTCAGGTCCCCTGAGGGCCTCTGTGACCCTACCGTCCGTCAATACTCCGGGTACTTGGATATCTCGGAAACCAAGCACTTGTTCTTCTGGTTCTTCGAATCCAGAGATCGACCTGAATCTGACCCTCTCGTCTTGTGGCTCAACGGTGGTCCAGGTACGTTTCCCCTGAGAAATTCCTTCATGATTCAACCCTAATTGATGCTGGGACTATCCAACTCAGGTTGCTCCTCATCCACCGGTCTTCTGTTCGAGCTTGGTCCTTGCAACGTACGAGACCAAGGTAAAACCACTGAACCCAATCCCCACGGCTGGAACCAACAAGCAAACGTGCTCTTTCTCGATCAACCGGTCAACGTAGGCTATTCCTACGCAGAGGACACCTCAGACTCAGTTAGTGATAGCGCCACCGCTGCCAAGGATGTCCACGCATTCCTCCAGCTCTTCTATGCCCGCTTCCCAGCATACCTCAAGTCTGGCTTTCACGTCGCTGCCGAGAGCTACGGTGGCCAATACGCACCAAACATCGCCTCCCGAATTATCAAGGAAAACAACCATCTCAAATCTACCGCTCACTTGACCTCCACAGACCAGGTGGTCATCCCCCTCTCAACGGTTATCATCGGAAATGGCTTAACTGACCCGCTGATCCAATTCGCAAGTGTGCCCGACTATGCTTGCGCACCCTCACCTTACGCGATCTTCGACGAGTCGACTTGTGCTTCCATCCGTTCCAAAGTACCTACCTGCGAGAGACTCCAAAGGTACTGCTACAGCAACCCATCTCGATTCACCTGTGTCCCTGCTACTCTTTATTGTTGGAGCTCCATCTACGGAGCAATTCAAAACACGAATAAGAACCCTTACGACGTCCGCCAGCCGTGTGACCGTCAAGTCAACCCCCTCTGCTAGTCAGTGAAATTTTCCGCCCCTCTTTTTGACATTGAATTCAGGCAATAATTTCACTCACATTTCTTTTTTATCCCTTTGACGCATTCGCTCTTTTTATCCCTCTCCCAGTGACGAGATGAACTGGATTGAAAGCTACTTGAACCGAGACGACATCAGAAGCGAACTTGGGGTTCCTTCTGACATGAAGTTCGAGAGCTGCAATTTGGATGTCAACCGAGCTTTCCAAGTGAGTGACATGTCATCAGCTCACATCACCACCCACGCTGACTATGAACGCATGTTGCTTGAATGAATTAGATGTCAGGAGACAACATGCATAACTCTGCTGCGTTGATCCCCGACATCCTGAACAACGGAGTCAGACTTTTGATCTATGCGGGAGAAGATGACTTCATGTGTATGTTACATTTTCCGATGTTAACCTCATGTTATGATCGCTAACATTAGTCTGTGTTGGTTTTGTTACAGGCAATTATCTCGGTAATGAGAGGTGGATGATGGCCTTGAAGACGGAATTCAGCGAGGAGTTTCAACACAAAGCTCACAAGTACTTGAGTCGCTACTCGCTTGGTGGAGATAACTCGACCCTCGTCGAAGCAGACTCCAAGGGACATGTTGGAATGGTTCGATCCGCCGGGCCGGGTGCCGGAAACTTCACTTTTGTTTCCCTGTATGAGTCAGGCCACATGGTACGTACTCCGAAGCCTATCTGTCCTCCAAAGTAATCGCCCAGTTACTCAGTTTTCTTTTTTCTTCCCGCCCTTACTTCTTGTGCCTTAATACAGGTCCCTCATGACCAGCCTGAAATTGCCTCTGAGCTGATCAACAAGTGGCTACAGAACCAACCCTTACATTAGACCAGCACTGGTCCCGACTGTCCCGCGTCTGATTCTCTCTCTCCCCCTCTCCCTCTCTATCTCGAGTTTCCCTTATCTCTATCTCTTGTAACCCGCTCATGCAATTTATTGTTATTTTTGACTCGAGTTGCCCTGTGAAGAATTCTTCTTCTTTCTTCTCCTCCAGCCTTGCTTTATTTCTCCGCGCGGCTCGTGGCTTGTAATGGGACTAAGCACTTGTGCACATAACTATTTTCCCTATCACTCTTCAGTCCGGTTGAATTGCCAAACTTATTCGCTGTAATCTTGTCCATCATTGCTGAGGGACTCCCTTGCCTGTGCTCCCCCCGTCACACTGACGCTGTGCTCACATCCTGCCGGTGTCACGGGTCTAGCGCCTGCCTATACTGTGCATGCATCCACACCCGAGCCATCCATTTAGGGAGAGTGATTTCCCGTTTTTTTTTTTTCAAAAAAAAAAAACCTAGCCATAGTCAATGACGCTATGAGCTTACGCTTGTATCATCAGAGCGTAGAACTAATCACTGAAAGGGACGAAGTACCATGCCAGAATTCGCATGCAATCTAACGTGCTTTGCACTAGAGGGGGAAAGTGTTGTATCTTGTCGCCCAGCCATGATCAAGGCACATGAAGTGCTCCCGACCTGTTTTGTATATACCAATTTTGACAGAAAAGGCCTCCCTGTCTCTTCTTCCCTTGATCTCTACTCCTATTGCATTGAAATCAGATATTTATTCTCCCCACTTTTCCACCTTCTGGGAATAAAACCAACCGCATTTCTATAGGCCTCAAGTCCTTTGTCATTACAAGGTACCCAAAATCCTTGGCTCCCCTTACAAGAACCCCCTCTTCAAAAAATGATCATCAGATATTGTTAGCTTACTATCTTTGGTCTCTTTATTTTTTCTTATCTTAATATCATTGTTCCCACTTGTCCAAGGAAAAAAGCCCACAGGAATAAACTTTCCCTAGTTTCTCTGGCTTATTTTACACCTCTTGTAGCAAGAAGGTTTTATCCTTGGAGCAGCATCAAGGAGATTGACAAAACCAATCTTCTGTCCACTGAAGTGATCAGCCGATCCTCATGCGCCAGCTCCAAAACATGCAGGTCAGGTCGTGGATACTAACGCAAGAGGTTCACTCAGGCGGAGTGTTGATATTGCAGGAAAGTCAATATCTTGTGCATTGATTGTCAGTAGACCACAACCACTGGGGAAAAGCACTATCTCAAGGCCCACCCCTGAAAGTATTGCATCAGTAATCCAATAGTCAGGAGTCATACCAAACAAGGCATGCACTGACAACAGTGTATAAGCTGTTACTGGCCTGTGGTAATTATGTTCATCAGAATTGAAGGTCACTACCCAAGAGACAAAGAATATTACTTACCAACCAGATTCACTGGATCCATGTAAAGCCTTTGTCATGGGTGCATTGTCTCCACATTTTCAAAATCAAGAGGTGGAGTTATTAATGGAGCA
The DNA here is from genome assembly GCA_001263375.1 of Puccinia sorghi. Taxonomy (NCBI): domain Eukaryota; kingdom Fungi; phylum Basidiomycota; class Pucciniomycetes; order Pucciniales; family Pucciniaceae; genus Puccinia; species Puccinia sorghi. Next base: position 37,941 of record LAVV01010166.1, read on the forward strand.
AGGGCCAGTCTAATTCCATGTTTTCTCCTTGAGCCACAGGTACACAAATAGAAAGTTTGACATGTTTTCTCCAGGTTTCTGGCTTGTGATTGATGGTAATTTTTTTAAATCTTGGTTGCAGATGGATGTGGTGATTTCAGGATTAAGGAGCAGGATACTGGACTGTATTGGTTGACGGCTGGGTATTTTCCATGGGATGCAACCCCTGTCCAGCAGTGGTTCATCATAGAAATTTTAGTATTATGAATTGGCACATTGGTGATCCCATTTGTCATCAGGTCCATTTCCAAATACTGGTGGGTTGAAAGTCCCCTCAGATCAATGCATCAAGAAATGACTGAGCCTGTTGGTTCAGGTCTGCATGCAATCCTCTCTTCTCTTGGGCTGTGAGCCTGTGTATCTAGAGTGAAAACAAGACACAAACTGGTTTGGTAAACAAAGTTGTATTTCTGATGAAGAGATTAATTTTTCTTTCTAAGCTCAAAGAGCTGACACAGGAGTGTGGTGGAGGCTCAAACAGTTCACATTTTGATTAGAGAGAGAATTGGAGAACAGCTGTGATACACTAGCATCCTCTGGATGACTCAACAGAGGGTTCTGGTAAGAAGTGAATCCTTTAAAAGGACACCAGTCCAGATTTTTAGGGAGCTACCCAAGGCTCTTGAAGTGGTAAGCTATGTGGTTTGTTCATTATTAAAAAACACAGAAAAAAAAGGAGGGAAGAAGAGAGGCGAAAGAAACAAGTAAGCTGCAGGGTTGGTTTAATAAACAACCAGGGTGAGAAATAAAAGAGAAGAAGAACTCATTAGCAGGAGAGGTGAATTACTGGTAAGTGATGATGACACTGGGTGAGTGGGAAAATAACTTGGCAGTGAGGGACCCTTGTATTCCTGGGTGATCTGTTGTGCTTCTGGCCTGAGGTTCAAACTTTTCACTGGGCCTGATTTTATAGAAGTTGGGTGAACTTAGAATTCAATATATTCATATTGCTGTCTAGCTATAAAAATCCACTCATTTTCAAACTTCAATAAGTCAGGCACACAACACAATTATACCACACCTTATGTATTATTCTTAATAGGAACTAGGAATAGGTAGAATGTTATGAGAAGAAGCAATTTAAATTATGAAAATTTGCTGTGAAGATAAAAAAACTCTTTTCAGGGAGAAACAAGTGATATAAAATGCTAATTTACAATTGAAGCCCTTTGGAAAGGCTTTCTGTCTCTAAGGCTGACATGAAGTTCCCAGACAAGAGTCAAGGACACATTATTATTATTTATCAAAAATAAGTCTATTTTGAATTGCAAAATCCAACAATTATCATTGGGAAGCTCGCAAGTTGCTCATGGTGAAGATCTAAACCACAAATTGAATAAAAAATGTTTCCTATCCTTAAAAAAATAAAGAAACAAAAATTAGATTCTTCAATATAAAATCAAATCAAATAAAATAAAATAAATATACAGGGTAGAGAGAAAGTACCACAGACAATAATTATAGAAGAAAATGAAAAAAAAAAAAAAACATATATTTATGATGATATATCACCAGTTTTGGATTTTTACAAAAGAAAAAGAGGTTGGGATGAGCTCAGTCATCTGCCCCAGCTTATCTTTGTGATGGAATCAAAGCTCTGCGTTGAGCTATTGCAAGTCAGACTTCCTCAGATTGCAAGGACTGGTGGAGTGACCAACCCACAATTCTGATAACACTGATAAGTTCCTGAAAAAGTGGAAAGGCTGAGCTTAAAAGTGACTCTTGTAGCTGTTGATCCTGTCTTCATCATCCCAATGAAAATTGCTTTCTACTTTGTGGTGAATGTTATGAGCAGTCACATGGACTATCATATGTATAGAGCCTATCATGTACATATCACAGACCTCATACTTATAGTCTACAGGTTGAGAGATTTGGACCTTTCCCCCATCCTGAAATCAACCTCATAGGATCCAGAACCCCAGAACCTATCTTTTTCTCCCTAGAACCAATCATAACAGGGAGGACATTTTGCTTCTTTTCTACAGGAGATATTGGGGTTTGTTTTCAGAGTTTCTGGAGGATGGACTTCAAGTCATAAGCACATGCAAAAAAAGAAAAGAAAATACTAAAACTTTTCCAGGCACTGTACCTTTGTTTGAAGGACCCTCTTGTCCTGATAATTTTTCAGTACAGTGTTGAAATAGAAGCAGTCCATTATTAAGAGTCTATGTAAAAGCTGGCCAAATTGTGGTTGAAGAGAAATTGAATGAGAAGGATTTTGAATAAAAACAACCAAGAGAAGATATTGAGTTCAGACAAGGATCGATAAGAAAAACAAAATACATCACAAATAAAAAGAGGTCTTAATTCTTTTTATTCATCTGAAAGAAATCAATAGAAAAGAAACAATTGACTGAGATAAGTGTGTGGATCAGATTCATGTTGAGAGTTCATGACTACGAAACTGAGATAACTGAAGAAACCACAACAGACTTCTTTTCTATTGTTTTATTATCAGTGAGATCAAGAAAATAAAAGAAGAGGGACAAGAATGATAATGGAAAGAGTTGAAAATCCAACAAATTGTTTGTGATTTGATCGTAGAATATCCTTGTTGGGGGAATTTGGGTTGAAACTTTGAACCAGGTTGTCTGGTAATAAAATTTGCTTTTACCTGGCCATGGCGCCCTTGCCACATTATTAAAACAGTCAATTCTCATGAAAACCTCTGGCATGAACCTTTACGCAACCTGAGAAAAAAGAAGAAATAAGTATTTAAAATAAATTTTCTAGAAAAGGGTGATTGAGAGATGGGATGTATAGAGAGGAAAGAAATCACTGTTCCTAGCGCTGGGAAGTAAAAATATGATAATAAGCATGAAGGAGATGGTAGACCAAAATGTAATACGAGATAAGTGTTCCGAGCCTAACTAGAATTAGAATGAAATCTGTGTGGTGATAGTATAGGGAAGAGCGCGTGTGGTTCCAAAAGCTAATAGGGACTGTTGGAGCTAGACGGCGACACAGTGGACAGGTGAGGTTGTTCGCCAGCCAACGTTTGAGGCAGGTGGTGTGGAAGCAGTGATTGCAGCCAGGGAACACACTGAGGGTAGCCTCTCCCGCGTTATGTTGTTTATCGGGATGGGTCAAGTTCTCCAAGCAAATCACACACGTATGCGTGTCCCTCAACATCTCCAGGTCATTCAACCCATCCCGTTTTCCTGATCGTGAGGTCGATGCGATATCATTGTAGTTTTGCCGTGTTTTCACATCACGCCTCGCCGCCGTCTCTTGTCGCATCCTCATGCCATCATCCTGTGGCGGCGCGATACTATCAGCTTTGACTCTTTTTAATAGATAAGCGGTACTAATAGATACTTAACAGGTATGTCTATCACCACATGCGAACTGCGAGGGGGTGAGTAGTTCACCGTCCGGAACTTACTCCAGTTTATCTCTGCGCGAGGGATTCCACTAATCTATGAGGTTGAGAATAAATCTTTAGGTACTTCAGGAATGTGAAAGAGGAAATGGAAAACCAGGCGCACTACGTTTTGGTCAAGTGCTCGCTTTTGGATCTGGGCTAGACTAGAAGTGGAGACCCAGTGGAAGATTTCCACAACTATCTGCGTGGGTGGTTAGTCATCAATTGTTCAATAGGACATGCTCTTTGACCAATTTGTGAAAACTCAACTAGGATTGTTTTGCCTCTGAGATACATTTCAGAAGACAGCAATTGGATGTTTGATTCAAGTTCCGAAAATCGCGAGGTATGAGGTTCTTCTTTCAAGCTTTCAGTCAAACGTAATCTGAGCTGATCAAATAACCGCGAGCAAAAATTATGCTCAAGTTGAAACTCACCACTCGGGTTGGAGTGATTTGCTCCCCGTGAGAATTAGGCTTGAGCACCTCAACGAGTCAGTCTGAGGGATTGTTGATGGACCAAAATGGAGGTGTCAGGACAGTTTCTGAATGCACTCAGCAGTTGTAAGAAAGGAAAAGACAAAGCAGAAACAAGGTGCTCCCATAATTGACTTGGGTAGCCTTGTCGACGTCGTTATTTTCTTTTGGATTTTTGCTTGGAGTTGAGCTGAGTGAGGATAGCTACAGAGGCTGGAACTGAGACTGCACCGCAAGAAAGTTTCATGATGAGGCGGGTGGAATCATCATTGAGAGTGGGTGAGTTCAGCGAATCTGAGACGGCTTCGACAGAGGTGCTTTGGGCGCGAAGCATGTATTGGGGAAGCGTCTTACTCTTGTAATTCAGTTGACCGGCCCGCTCGTGTAGCCCGGCAGGTTAGACCCTAGCCCCAATGCTACAAGTTCCACGCCTCAGCCCCGGCTGGGTTACACCCGACGGGCTTGAGGGGATACTCACGGCCCGATAACGACCGATGCCCTACGGGGCTCTGACGATTCCTTATTCCTGGATTTTCCCGTTACGCTCTTTTCTACGACCACCAGCCGCTTCCATTCTCCTTGAAACCGTCGGCTCAACGTTAAAGCCGACGATATTGACCACACGCTTTGTTTTCTAGTACCGCCGGGTCCCGGTTCCGGCGGCTGGCTCTTGTTTTCTCTCTATCTCTCAGGAACGTGCCGCATACCCCGGGCGCATGTTGACGGCAATTTTCCGCTTCCGGGTTGGTGATTTTGACGTTCAGTCCCCTCGACAGTGGTTGACGTCAACCTGCGGCCCCCAGCCCCTCTGGCAAAGGGACGCCAAGCCATGTCGGCAGGAAATGGCCAACAGGCCGTTGAGCCGCCGGTAATGTACCGTCAAAGTAACCCTCTCGTCAGTCGGGTTGAAACCGCACGCCGTTCAAGCTGCTGCCAACCCCGTCGGCTTGCTGTTCGTTCGACGGCAAATGTGGGTGGCAACCCGCCATCCTTTTTTCCCCCTTTTTGTTTTGGTCCTATTCGGCTTCTTCTTGACCTCTGTTTTGGCCATGCTAAGCTCAGATTATTTGTTTTGAACCAATGTCATTTCATTCGATTCACATGCATCTCCACTCCACACAAGAAATAAAGAAAAAAAACAGCTCGTAATAGATGATAAATCATAAAGAGTAAAATGTCACCGCCACTTCCTATTTGTTCAGGGGCAGCCGTTTCAGCATTGAGAAGCTGATTGGCTGCAGCTTCGCCTTGTGTCGCCATAGACACTCGCAACTATTCCACTTTGTCCTTGGTAGGGAGGCAGATACCTTGATTTTCAATATCCTCAATCATTGCTTGGCCATTGAAAAGCTGTCGATCAGACGGAGCTAAGAGGATGGCAAATCTGTGATAAATAATCAGCCTATCTGCGTTGGGTTCAGTGTTGAGAGAATAAAGTGACTTACACTTGCTTCTGAACCAGTCCCCACGTTCTGAGCATCTCAAGATAATCATTGATCAGATCCCATTGGGAGCTGGTGTCTCCTGGAGGGCGGTGGAAGTAGTGGTGTTATAGAGACTATAGGCGCAGAGTGCTCCTTTTAAAGAAGCCACGAGTGTGTTAATCACCACACAAGACACAGGATTTGAGACGACGACGAGCACAGCTATTGAGGTTGTGAGACAAGTTGAGACACAAAGAGAAAAACTAGATGAAGAAAATAGAAACAGAGTACATGTAAGGACTCCGTTTGAGTCCTTCACTGAACGGATTTCAAAGGGCACTGAGAACAGATTCTAGTACCAATGTGGGGGCTTTATTGCGTAAGTCTAGCCGGTGAGAGAAGGGAACAAGAATCTCTCATGTCAGTAAGTACAACTAGAAGTNGTTATGTACAGCTTGTGTGTGGTGTTTTGCCTCCAATGCTGTTAGGAAGTCTCACATGGATGTGTTAGCAAATGTGTATCAAGCAGTGCCTAGTTTGACACTTCAACACGTTCAAGCTGCTACCAACCCACCGTCGGCTTGCTGTTCGCTCGACGGCAAATGTGGGTTACGACGGCAACCCGCCATCCTTTTTTTTTCCTTTTTGTTGTCCTATTCGGCTTCTTCTTGACCTTTGTTTTGGCCATGTTAAGCTCAGATGATTTGTTTTGAACCAATGTCATTTCATCCGATTCACATGCATCTCCACTCCACTCACAGGAAATAAGGAAAAAAAAACAGCTCGTAATAGATGATAACTTGAGAGTGAAATGTCACCGCCGGATACTTCCTATTTGTTCAGGGCCCTTTCAGCATTGAGAAGCTGATTAGCTGCAGCTTTGCCTTGTGTCGCCATAGACACTCGCAACTGTTCCACTTCGTCCTTGGTAGGGAGGCGGATAAGTGGTGTGCGGTCACCATTCGTAATAAAGCCACTCGGATTTTGAGATGCTGGTCCACTGTCTCTGAGTCGTTTCCATGGATTGCAAGGAGTCGCGGGTTCTCAATTCCCGCTTGATCACTAAGTAAAGGTCACTGAGCTTTGGCACAGCTCCCACACGCTTGATTATCTTTTGATGTTAGTCAGGAGCGAGCAGAAGTTTATGTTAGTTATTCATTCCATGTCACTCGTGAAAAAAAAGAACCCACCAAGTTCCAAATTAACGTGCGCTCATGCTTGATCAAGTTGCGCAGAAATCCAACAACACTTGATATAGCCTCCACATCTCCCTCTTCAAATCCAAGAGGGAGATACTTGGTCTTGAAGGCACTGGATTGACTTGCAATCCATTGCTGCCACAGATTGCTGTAATCAGCCATCTGTCTGACTTGAAAATATATGAAAATACTTACTCTCATTATTGGGAGGGGAGAGTGGTTGAGAGGATGCCCGTTGGTGTACTGAGTACGAGTGTAGACTTCCAGGTTTGGCTCGATCAGAATTTCTCTAAGCTGCGCACGGCAACGGGTCTACAATCAAACTTTTGGTGGTTAATTATATCTTCTTCATATTATACATACATCCAACTGCTCACCCGGACATTAGGCACATAGATGTGCGACCTAACAGCATGCTGTGCTAGGGGGACAATGACAGTAGGGTTAGTCGCAGGAATACTTGGCATCTGTTGAATGGAAGCCAACAGGCACATCTGCACAGTGTGCGGTTGGTTAACCAGGAGCTTGAGAGAACTCATCAGTGAGAAATCTGGGTGAACAGAGAGGGAATCGGTAACGTACAGAACATAGTTGATTAATCAAAATATTCTTTTCTAGCAACAAGCCAAGGATTGCACAGACGACATCGATACTGTGTATTATATCTGCGGAGGAGTGGATTGGATTCAAGAGGGGTGGTCAGCTGGTTGGTTGCCAACAAACCGTCATTGAGGTCCACACTGTCGGTAATTCGGGGGTTTGTTTGAATGTTGTTCGCATGGGGAGGTGTCAAATTGGGCTCATTCATCACTTCCAAGTAATCTTCAAACTTGCCAAGTGGTTCAATGATTGCTGTCATATCTTCAAGAGGGACAGTACTGTCTCCTTGGCTGGCAATGATAACCTGGTCTCTTTGATTGCCAGACAAGGATTGGTCTCCTTGACTGCCAGGCAGCAGTCAGGTGAGGTTGGATGGTGGGTTGGCTCCAAAACCTCTAGATTGGTGAGTATCCTTCCTTAACCCCAATAACAAACACTCCCTTGTTACCGCTCTTTGCACACTGCAACCCGGAAAGAGACTGTGAATGTTCTGCCTTTTGGT
>LAVV01010187.1:0-12101 GCA_001263375.1 Puccinia sorghi
CTGTTTATCTTGAAAAGTGTTGAGATTTCTGGTGTCTTGTAAGGGAGTGACCTAGGGTAGTTTTGAGCGCTGAATCTGAATCTGAATTAATATCTATATTGTTGTCCAATCTTGAGGTCCTTCTGTGTGTGTACTGGTCCTTTGGAATTACCACACCGTAGGACCTGTTTTCAATTCCTGGTTGAATCAACAACTCATCACTCACCACTCATCATCACTAAATACCATAACACATCATCAAGAACATGTTGAGGGGAACACAGGCCACTAAGACTGAGGTTAATTGACTCTTATTTGTGATTTTTTGGAATATCAAAATGATAAAGATGGCTTTGATTCAGTGAGGAAGAAAAACATGCTCTGAGGCTAGATAAATAACATACAGTATGGTTGAAGCATACATCCACTATAAGCATCTCAACACAACAAATCTCATGTATATTACCTCACTTGGTCCACATTCATTTCAAAATATCTCTATCACAATAAATAAAATTTCAAGAAGTGTTGTTGGTCTTGTTTTCTGATAGCATAAAAGGTCAGAATCTGCACCTCATCCATCCCCATCTCCATTCAGCAAAAGGGTTTTACAGCACCATTTGAGCCTTACACCTCCCAAGGTGAACAGGGTGTATTTTGAGCTCAAGAATTCATTCCTTTCATCAGATTTTGTTATTTATGTCCAATTAAATGAGAAAGAAAAGAAAATGATAAGAAGTAATAGAAAAAATTAGATTTTTTTTAAATCATTAAAATTTACAAGTACCACACCAGAAACCCTGGATGTCTCTGGCGGGTAAGTAGAAACTCTTCTGGACCCCAAATTTAACCCAAACCCACCAAATTTGGGTTAAAGCAAGTCCACTTCAGATTCTCTAAACCTAGCTCCCTGCACCAGGACCAATCAATGATTGCCAGATGACAAGTGACATCAGGCTACTGAATTGAATCAATTTAGTAGCCTCATGTAACCTGTCATCAGGTGCTTATTGATTGGTCCTGGTGCTGTAGCATATTTTTATTTTGCCTTGAGAGGGGCATGTGGTATAGTTTCCAATTTCTGAAGTTAATCTCCCAGCCACTTATCCCATGGTGGAGATGGCCTTAAACCAATAGTTTAGTAGCACACTTCCAAATAAAAAACATGCTCAACTGCCTGCAGTTGACATACAGCATGCTGCATCCCAGCTGCCATCTAAACTCCACCTGTTTTCATATGTAGATGTTTTGTCACAGTCACTGTGCAGTCTGCACAGTGACTGTGAATCAAATTTTGGTTGAATCACTCTTGGAGAAAGGTTGGAATAACAACAGAAGCTTCCTGGGACTCTCTGCATGTCAGCTCCAGGCAGTTGAGCAAGCTTTTATTTTTGCTGTGATAGAGGCTGAAAGCCCATGCAACATATGAAGCAAGCCACTCAGATCTACCTAGTCTTTGAGCCAGCTCACTCAGCTTGCACACCAGGTGAAGAAGGATGTGTCATCTAACCCTTTTTTACCAGTTATAACCCAAGGAAAGATACATGATTTTTCTTGGTTGGAGGGCAAAGTAGTCAAGTACTCAAACATTCAACCAGTCAAGTTAGGTTTTATGGCCAAGAAATTCAGAGAAAAGTACTGCAACTTCCCTGGTGAACCTAGGTTATTTTCAGTTGAGATTGAGAGGCTGGTATATCACTATCATTCTGGGAATTCTGATGTTATGGTATTTAAAATTGATGCTTCAAGTCATGAAATGTCAAACATAACAACATGGTTCAGGATTTAGTCAGGGGATTTTAAATAAATTATCCTGTATTGTGACAGGTCCTTGCAAAAAAACAAAAAAATGAATGGTCTTTCTGATTTCACAAATTTTGAATACCACAGATGAATAGATGCCAGGCCATGTGAAGTGACCTCATTGAATCAATCCAGCAGCTTATTGATTTCACTGTTTTTTTTCTTACCCCAGATGTTTAAAGGGGTAGAATTAAAATGGGTTGGCTGTGGCCAGGAATTGCATGTCTTCCGAGAACACTTGCATAGCATGCCACTGGGGAGCAGATGAAGGGGAGAGTTGCCCGTAGTGGATTTGTTTAAAATCATAAGATCTTCTTTGCCTTCAACATACGGGAAAGTTGGAATCTAGGTTCATTTACTTGGTTACATAAATATGCTTTGTGTGGCATGGTTTGACAATGGGTAGATACTTTTTATAAGCGAAGCATGACTTGATTTCGTTTCACTTCAGTGTTGATTTTGAACGGAACTAGGCGACTCCCAAGATGCCTGGCTCACTCAAACCGCTTGCCGATGTTCCTGGATGAATTCCGCGATAAACTCATTAAGCCAGAGGGCTTAATATCCTAGAGGAATATGAACAGCGCAACAACAGTGGCAATCAGGAAGAACAATTTCAATTAGCGGTCATGTTAATCGGTTACCGGTGGAGGGGGAACATACTTGATCATGGAGGGTTTAGGATTGCTGTTTTTGAATCCAATTGTCAGGACAATGGGGATCCAAGTCCAGTGGAGGATCGTCTGAAATGTTAACCCCGAGTCAGTTTTCTTCGCATTTTTGTTGTCATCAAATCAAAGGATAGAAGGATGGATACTTTGATCACCCCTGTTACTTGGTTGACTCGCTCCTTTGTTCCCAACCATGATGCATGACGATCATTGACGTGTCAGTCACGATATTTTCACCACTGGGTAAGATATGAAATGAATGCTGGTGCTCAACTTTGGTATCCTCGTTCAAATTGATCAATCCCATGGCTATTTTATAGAGAATTCCGAGGACAAGCTTCAGACTTCAGTGGAGCGAGAATAATCAACGACCTGTGGTCAGCTCAGATTGTCGCGGTTGGTGTGAACTTCAGCTGATCGACTCACTTCCTCTGAACCCTGACCGGGGGATTAGCCTCTTGCCCGAAGCCAGTGCGGGCAATCACCCCGCAGACCGGTGTGACTCCCCGGGGGACAGGTGCCAGTGCCTAATGATTTTCTGCCAGTTTCTGACATGGTTTTCTGCCCACACAGCATTCCAGAGGGTCCATGATTTGTCTTCCTCGTCATCTTCACTATTCTTCTTTCTCTTCTTCCTCTTCCAACATCAACCTTCTTCATATTTTCTTTCACGAATTTCACGCCGACTAAACCATTTAAATCATCCATTCTCATCATGGCCAACCAGCATACTTCTCTCACCGATCTCACCCAACTCGTACCCTCCTCTTCATCTTCGACTTCCGATCCCAACCCAAACAGTCAAAAGCAACCATCAGCAGATGAAACGGTCTCTGTCCTCAAGTCTAGATTTCTATCCGATCTGCCATATCTATGGCTGTCTCCTCGCTGTCTCATCAGTCTCGCACTCAACAAGAACTCGCCCGTCAACTCCGATCAATCACTCAATGCTTATGCTTCTGACTGGTGGGATTGCACCCCGGATAGAAGGAAGAGGATTGAATCTGAATCCGGTCAAGGTTTCGGCACGGGACCTCATATCTGGGCTCTCGCTGGGAGGGCTTATTATTATATGAGAAGAACCGGTGGTGATCAAAGTATTATTACGAGGTTGGTCACATCTTCTTCTTTTTTTCTCTTTCTCTTCTCCATTCAAGCCCTTATCTAAAGTCGTATGCTTTTTTTTCGTTTGAAATAATTTCAGGGGAGAAAGCGCCAGTGGAAAATCTGAAGCCAGGCGTCTGGCAATCCGCTTCATTGTCGATATTTCATCCGCCCTACCTGGTAAAAAGGGATCCAAACTGGTTCAACAAATCCCAGCTGCACAATTCATTCTGGAATCCTTTGGGAACGCCCATACTCTGGAGAACTCGAATGCTTCTCGATTCGGTCAATATACTGAACTCCAGTTTACTGAGAACGGCAAACTCTGTGGCCTGAAGAGCTTGGAGTATTATCTTCAACGCTCCAGGGTTGTCAGTCGTCCCAGTGGTGAACGCAACTTTCACATTTTTTACTACCTCACTGCCGGCGGTTCTCCCGAGGAACGTGCATATCTATTTCTCGATCAACCCCCCGCCGCTACCGGTCTCGCGCAGCTTCCCGGACAGGCGTTACGTAATAACTCTGACCTCTCGGCAGGCCAACCTTTCAGATTTCTCACGCAAGCCCGTAATCAGGCCGGCGCTGCCTCTGGCGCTTCCGATGCTCAACAGTTTGTCAGACTAAAGCACGCTTTCAAAACGATTGGCTTCTCCAAAAAGTCGGTTGCCTCTACCTGTCAGCTCCTGGCTGCAATCCTTCATCTCGGCAATCTCGAGTTTGTTCTCGATAAAGGCAAGAACGTCGAGGCAGCTACAGTTGCAAATACTCCCCTCTTAGACGTTGTCGCTTCCTTCTTGGGTGTCAAGTCCGAAACCTTAGAGTCCAACCTGACCTATCAAACTCGCATGGTATCTGGTGAAAGATGTACCATTTTCCTTGATTCGGAAGGAGCCTCCCAAAATCGCGATGATCTGGCCAAGATGCTCTATGGGCTCTTGTTCAGTTGGCTCAACGAAACTATCAATCAGAAACTTTGCAAGGACGATTTTACGACATTCATATCCATGATTGATCTTCCTGGTACTCAGAACAATTTGTCTCGGGGCCTAAATCAGGGTGAAGGCAACAATCTGGATACGTTCTGCTTCAACCTGGCGAACGAGCGTATTCACGGGTTAGCGTTAAACGAGCTGTTCGTGAAGAGCAAAGCGGAATACGTGACTGAAGGCCTTGATGCCCATCTCCCTGGGCTTCAAACTCCATTTTATGACAACGCGGAAATCCTTCGTGTACTTACTCACGTACCCGGTGGGCTTGTGCACATAATTGATGATCAAAGTCGTCGACCGAACAAGACTGACCAGACCATGCTGGATGCCATGGGCCGACGTTGGGGCAACAACCCAAATTTTACGTTCAAGGATGGGGATGAACGGCTCGACCGACCCGGATCGTTTACTTGCTCGCATTACTCTGGTCCAGTTACCTATTCAGTCGAAGGATTCCTTACCCAGAATCGAGATTTGGTCTCTCCAGACTATATCACTCTCTTCGCCGCCTCCCGCCGTGCTTCTACCGGTCATGGCTCTTCGAATTCATTCATCCGGCAATTGTTTGTCGACGCCAATCTCACCACCACTACTCACCCCATGAGTGAGAAGACGATCGTCGCCGCACAACAACCTCAAAGACCTATGCGTGCCCCATCTACCCGTCGAAAGAATCGACACGATGTTCCCGAAAAGTCGACCACTGACGACCCAACCGAAGAGGCTACCAATAAAAAGGATACCAAGGTCGAACCCAGCGGCAAACTGGTTGTCTCCGACTTCAATGAATCACTTGGTATACTTCTAGAAACTTTGCAAGAAACCAAGACTTGGTTTATCTTCTGTTTGAAATCCAACGACTCACAACTCTCCAATCAATTTGATGGGAAATTGGTGAAGCAGCAGGTCAAATTTTTCAATATACCCGAACTGACTAGGCGGCTGAAGGACGATTGGATGGTCAGTTTGGAAAATAATGAATGGTGGGAACGTTATAAAGGATGTGAACCTATTGCAAGCGACGTCGTGCATCTGAGTTTGGTGTCATGGGAAGAAAGGCTTGAGGGAATCAAGAACATCATGGGTTGGGACAGTCATGACATCACGGCAGGAAATTACAAAATCTTTATGAATGATGCCGCATTCCGTCAATTGGAAGATAGACTTCGCGCTGCAGACTCCGACGAACAACGAAGGTATCAAGAAAAAGCAGCCGTTCAAGGGACCGTGGACTCTTTCTCGGGGAACGACTCGTACGCTATGCCCCCCCAGTCACCCACCTATTATCCAAGTGGGGCACACGGGCATTCCTCAGAGATTGGTCTGCCCCTGGTTTCTCATGCGGCTGGCCCAGCTGGCCAAATGGGAGGCTACTACGATGATGATCGGAAGACCATGATGACTGATACCGAGGGCGGATACGGCTCTCCGATGCACGAAAATGAAAGCAAATCGTACGTGGGCACTGATCGCTATGCCCCCTCACGCAATATGTTCGATTCGGGAGGAAAACCGGGTGAGAGTGAGAAGGATGCGCTTACTGAGGGCGAACCTGGTCGAGGGGAAGTGGCGGAAGAAGTTATTGGCGAGAGCAGTCTACGGAAAAAATGGCTCTTGCTGGTTTGGGCTTTGACGTTCTATGTGCCTAACTTCCTTCTGGCCTGGGTTGGGCGCATGAAACGTCCGGACGTCCGACTAGCGTGGAGGGAAAAATTGGCTATCAACGTAAGTTTCGTGGTCCATTTACTCCACTGTTTGCACCGAGTTGATTGTACCCTGGTGGTACATTTCCGATTGCAGATTGTGATTTGGTTTTGTTGCGGTATTGCCGTCTTCGTGATTGCAATCATGGGGAACTTAATTTGCCCCAAAGAATTTGTTTACTCCTCCAACGAACTTAGCTCTCACTCTGTCCAAGATAATGCGAACAACATGTTGGTGGCCATCAGAGGGGAGGTATTCGACTTGACAAGCTTCGCCCCGTTACATTATCCTTCGGTCGTACCGACGAAAGCCGTTCAAAGTTATGGGGGAACCGACGCCTCTAACCTTTTCCCCGTCCAGGTTAGCGCCCTGTGTTCGGGTAATGGGAACGGTATCAGTCAATGGATTATCTTGAGCGGTGCCAATACCACTAGTTTAGAACCAAATTCAGTGTATCACGACTTTGTGAGTTTATTGTTTTTCGTCCGATTCATGTTCCATTGTCTGCAATACTTATCACTCTTGAATTTCAGAGAGCCTTTACATCTGATTCTCGTCCCGATTGGTATTATGAACAAATGTATTATTTGAGGTACAACTACCGAAGAGGCTTCATGGGAAAAACACCAAAGGAAATCCAGTCTTTGGCTCGAAATGGTCGTAAATCAATTGCTATCCTCGATGGCAGCGTTTACGATTTAACAGACTATATCACAGGCAAGCCATTGTCATTTATTTTTTTCTTTTTTGTGACTTGCCTAACTCTTGGCGTGTCTTTTTAAAATTCCCACAGTGGGTCCCGGAATCAGAACCCCGACTGGCACTTCACCTCCGTCGGTTGATTCGCAGTTCATGAGCCCGGACATCGTCCAACTCTTCCAACAAGGAGCCGGTGGTGATGTCACGGACAAATTCAACGCTCTCAACATGGACCAGAATGTCAAGCAAGCTCAAAGAATTTGTCTGAGGAACCTCTTCTTCGTCGGCAAAGTTGACAATCGACAATCTGCTCAATGTCAATTTGCTCAATACATCCTTTTAATCTTTTCGATCATGATGGTATCAATTATCGGGTTCAAATTTTTGGCCGCTTTGCAATTTGGGAAGGCTCGTCAGCCAGAAGATCACGAGAAATTTGTAATCATTCAAATCCCGTGTTATACTGAAGGCGAAGAATCTTTAAGAAGAGCGATCGATTCAGTGACCCAATTAAAGTATGACGACAAGCGGAAATTGCTCTTTGTTGTCTGTGATGGAATGATCATTGGATCCGGTAACGATCGGCCTACCCCGAGGATAGTTTTGGATATCTTAGGCTCCGACCCCAATCAAAATCCGGAAGCACTAAGTATTCTGAGTCTTGGTGAAGGTGCGAAACAGCATAATATGGCAAAGGTTTACTCAGGGCTTTATGAATCAGGTGGACATGTCGTACCTTACATAGTCTTGGCTAAGTGCGGCACGCCAACCGAACGATCTAGACCGGGTAACAGGGGTAAACGAGACTCGCAGATGATGTTGATGCGATTATTTAACCGAGTCCATTTTGACGCCCCTATGTCCCCTTGTGAACTCGAGCTGTACCATCAAATTAAAAACGTGATCGGTGTTAATCCGGCGTTTTATGAGTACGTTCTCATGATTGATGCCGATACTACGGTCGACAAGTTCAGCTTGAATCGAATGATTTCGGCCATGATGCACGACCAAAGGATCGTGGGTCTTTGTGGCGAGACCTCTCTGGCTAACGCGAGGCATTCTTGGACAACGATGATGCAAGTTTATGAGTACTTTATCTCCCATGTTAGTCCTTCCATACTATTGTCCGTTATCGATATTTATCCAATCATCACTTCAATCGCTTAATGCTACTTGATTTTTCTTTCTCTCGCTCGCATAGCATTTATCAAAAGCGTTCGAGAGCTTGTTTGGATCGGTCACTTGCTTGCCCGGTTGTTTCACCTTGTATCGTCTCAGAACTTCTGAACATAAACCACTGTTAGTCAGCAATCAGATCATTGACGCATATTCCGTCAACCGAGTCGACACGCTGTATGTTACCTTTTTGCTTTCAAGTTATCCTTACTGCTTGCCCTACTAACCATCAAGTTATACGACGTAATTTCAGGCACATGAAAAATCTATTACATTTGGGAGAAGATCGATACTTGACAACGCTTTTATTAAAGACCTTTCCGTCATTCAAGACGACGTTCATCCAAGATGCATTTGCCAAGACTATCGCGCCCGATGAATGGGCAATCTTGTTATCTCAACGTCGAAGATGGATCAATTCGACCATTCACAACTTGGCTGAACTGTTGATGATCGAACGACTATGTGGATTTTGTTGCTTTTCGATGAGATTCGTTGTCTTCATCGATCTCTTTTCTACACTGATTCAGCCGGTCACTGTCGCGTATCTGGCCTACGTGAGTCAATCCCCGATTTCTATACAAGGAATAAACAAAAAATTTATGAGGTTTTTAATGTCTCTTTTTGTTTGTTTGTGTAGCTTTTGTACTTGGTGGGTTCAAAATCCGGATTGGTACCGACCACGTCGATCATCATGATCGCCGCGATCTATGGATTACAAGCCTTGATTTTCATATTCCATCGAAAGTTTGAACACATCGGATGGATGTTCTTCTATCTCTTGGCGATCCCGATCTTCTCATTCTTGATTCCGATCTATTCATTCTGGAAGATGGACGACTTCAGTTGGGGTAATACACGTGTTGTGCTAGGGGAAGCTGGTAAAAAATTGGTCATCCATGACGAAGGGAAATTCGATCCCAGTTCCATCCCTTTGAAAACTTGGCAAGAATACGAGAATGAGCTATGGGAGCGGGTCAGCTTTTTCACTTTTTCTTCATCTTGTAACATAATTATACTCACATTCCACATTTGATATGTTTTTAGGGATCTAACCAGTCAATTGGATCCATTATCGCCGATAAGCGTAATGCTTCAGCCAAGGAAGCTTCCTTATACGGTCAAGAGACGAGCTACGACCCCCCGATGATGATGCCATACAGTCGAACCCACTCGCCTGGATTGAACGACCAAAACCACGACGCCCGCTCACTTTTATCAGGCTATCATGGAGGTGGAAGTATCATGTTGATGCCACCGGGAAATGGAGGCTACATGGATCCGATGGCCGGTCGGGCGATGTCAGTACATTCCTTTGGCGGTCCCCAAGGCATGATGGGCGGAGGAGGCTTCATGCCCCCCAACAATGGGATGATGCCCATGGGCAGCATGTACGGCCCGGCGCCCGGCTTCATGCAAGGGCAAGGAATGGACAATCTGAGTAGGAGGGGCAGTGGTGCTGGGTTTCCCGTTCCAAACCGGGGTGGATTGCCCTCCGATGAACAGATCATCGCGGATATCCAAGCTGGTCAGTTTTATTCCCTCTCCACACTCGCCCCACCACCCGTCCAAGAAGAAAAAAAGACAGTTAACCATTATGACGATTTGTTGCAACCATCTCTTCTTCAGTCTTGGCTCGAGCCGACCTTAATACAATCACCAAGAAAGGCGTCCGACAAGAGTTGGAAAGTATGTACGGCACGGAATTAGGCGATAAAAAGGCGTTTGTTAACCAAGCCATCGAAGACCAATTGGGTTGATATGATTGATCAGCTCTTATTCTGGAGTGCTCATTTCTCCATCCCTTTTTTTCACCTTCGCACATTGATTTTACCAATTCTTCAGTTTTCCATCAGCCGGTCCATCTGTCCCTCTATCGCTTGTTCTTTTTTCTGCATCTTCCGCATAACTAGACGTTTTTCTTTTTTTCTTTTTTCTTCGCAGAGATGTGTGTGTTTTTACATTGGATCATTGGAAGATGTTGATAGCTGTCCTTATACGTTTTCTTAATCGAAGGAAAGGCTGACTTAAATGTCGGTCCTTCATATGTTGTACATAAAAACATTTTCTCATCTTTTTTGGTTTGTTTCATGCTGATGTGGTTTCCATCATGTGTTGCTCTCCCCTCTAGTTCTTAAGACTCGCCCATATTTTTTATCCGCTATTATATTCTCGCTTGGTCTCTGATCTCTTTTTTTCATCAAACATGTGTTCAATATGACACCAAATCTTAAACTACATCACGAACAACTTGTCTCAATTTCTACTGCTATTTCCTTACTTTCCTTCATCTACTCACTGGTTTTCCTATTTTCTCGCACTTAATATATGGCCCTTTTCAGAATGTCAAACTAAATTTCTTTCTTGAGTCAAATAGCTTCATGTGCTTGCTTGCTTGGACAGTGCTTGCAATACTCTTGCCGACAGAATTTGTGTCAAGTGCCGCTGGGCACAAACCCAGGGCCAGCTTGGCCCAGTGCCACACTAGCTTGGGTGTAACCTAACTAAGGGTCTGTTACTGCCCTTTGCACTGAATAATCCCACCCCCTTCCCTTTCCACTATCCTCCTCTTATTTAGTTGTATCTTTCCCTTCCCTATCTGAGGTATTGTTAGGAATGTTCTGGGGGAGTGGACTGGGTCTTCTGGGTTCTGAGTCTTGAGGTAGATTGCAAGATGAGGATCTACAAGGTTGGCTGAGGATGTGGAACCTCAGTTCGAGTTTGTGACATGTGGAATGTCACAAATCTGAACTCAGGCAACTCATCTCTAAGTACAACACCACACCAGACCACACAACACACATCACACCACACCACACCACACCACATCAGATCATAACAGGCGGGTCCCCCTGATCTTGAGCCCAGTCCCTGTTGAGTGAGTCCACTAGAGATTCTCTTAGAGCATCCACCCTTGTCTCTGTAAACCTGCTTGGTAAGTGGGATTTACAGAATTTGCATGCATATGCAAACCCTTGTGGTCTTGTTAGGGATTGCTAGCTAAAAAAATCTTTAGGTAAGTCCTCACGGCTCGCTAGATTTACCATCAGCTGCAGAGGCTCTTTAAATTTCTGTTACCAAGCAAGCCGGACACCTAAAAATTTCATGCCACTTGACCACTCCAGCATGGATGATACCCAAAAAGAAACCTCAACACCCAATCTCAGCTACCAATCCACCCCAATGATACCAACCAGCAAAAGAAGAAGAGAGGTCCCAAATGTCTCCCAGGGGAAGGAGAGCAGCTGGCCATCTCCTGGATCAATGTCTCCAAACAGCCCAAATTTGCCACAAACCAATCCTGCGAGACTTTCTAACACAAGATTGAAAAGGATTTTAATGCTTATAGCAAGGCTCACTACCGTGACCATGCCCAGATCAATACGCGGTATGTTTCTCCTTTTTGTTTTCTTGCTATATCCAGCTCACATCTTTATCCGTGTAGATGGACCTCACTCAATACTGCTAACCTGAAGTTCTCCACAATCTATAACTCGATTGAGTGCAACACACCAAGCGGCTCATCCCCAGAGGAATGGCTTGAGGAAGCAAAAACAGCCTATCAAGACCAGTGCAAAGAGACAGCTTTTAATGCCCTTTCAGCCTGGAAAAAGCTGTGATATGTGCCGAAATGGCGAGTTGACACCCAGCCAGAAAACCCAGTTAACCAACCCGATGCCTCCGCTGTCAACTCTCTACTTGTCAGCCACCAAGAAATTAATATATTAATTCTTGTGAGCTGCAAATTAATATATATTTTCAAATTATTGATACATTGCAAAAAGATTCCGTAATAGTCTAGTGGTTAAGACTAGCTCTGAGTTCTCCAGAGAATCACTCAAGCTCTGGGTTCAAATTCCACTTAGACCAATAAAAGATCATAATATTTTTTATGATCATATGCTTTTTTCAAAACAAGTATATGTATTTAGAGTAAATTATAAATATGGGAATCCATGGAAAATCCAAAGATTCA
>LAVV01010198.1:6865-18966 GCA_001263375.1 Puccinia sorghi
GGGGGGGGGGGGGGGGTGTGTAATTTTTTGGAAGAGATCTGATTGATGATTTTTGGAAGAGATCTGATTGATGATTTTGAAATAAAAAAGTGAACACTGAGACTAATGGAGATTTTACGCAGAGGAGAGAGAGACAAGTTAGGAAGGACATCTGGGGTGAGAGAAAAAAAAAAAAGCAGTTTGGGAAAAGAAGTAAGATTGAAAGAAGAGGAGATGATGAAGTCTGAAAAGATCAGATAGAAAATAACGAGAGAGAGAGGGAGAGAGAGAAATTTGCTTCAGTTCATCTTGGCGACTGACGCGGATTGATGATTCAAGGTCCAAATTACATGATGATGTGCTCTAGTTGAATCTGCGCTTACGAAGACCATGTGTATCCACGTTTCTTTGGCATGAATATTGCCCAGTACTGCGCCCATGAACCAGGAAGATCAGGAGGCGCAGTCAAAGCCGTGCGAGAGATTTTCAAATAGGAACGTTCCCTGTAACGCATGTGTGAACACACACACAGAGAGAGAGAGAGGATACCTTCCTCAAAGCTTAGATGGCATGCGAATGGCTCATAAGACAACACCACGAAGACCAGCCAAACCAGCTGTAAAAATAAAGAAGAAGAGAGATCAATGTGGAGGGCGCGTCAACCACGGTAGGAATAATAATGCTTTGGACAGGTCAAAGGTCAGCGAGCAAGATAGGTTCAAGATAAGAAACAAGCTACCCTCCAGCGCATGCGACAATCAGACAAGAAAAAAAAAAGTGGCAAGTCAGATGCCAGTTGGTCAAAGAAAAGTGACAAGAAGAACAAGAACAAGATATGAGTCAGTCAAAAAAAAAAAAAAAAAAAAAAAAAAAAGAAAAAGAAAAAGAAAGAAAGAGAAAAAAAAGGATGTGTGAGTTGTGCTGTTGGGATATGAAGTTAGTGTGGGGGAAGGCAGAGGAAAGGAAGGGAGGTTAAGGATGTTTAAGAGAGGAGACAGTGGTCTAGGCCGATACCATAGACTTCACGATGGACGATAGAGTGGATCGATTTCCAGTCGTTTCTAGCAGCGACGAACTGTGAGGGGAATAAGGTCAGAAAGAGAGAGAGAGCAGAGGATGATGAGAGAGAAGCAGAGACAGACCTGATAGAGATCGTCAGGCGATAAGGGCGCAAGACGACGGGCATCGGGGCCGACGAGATCCTGGACGAAGCCAGCGAGATCTTTGGGCGCGACAAACCCAAACACTGTGGCCGCATTTCGCATCGCACCGAACGCCCTTTCCACCCCTTCTTCTTCCCACCTCGACCCCGTCCCCCCACCCTTCATCTCCTGATTCTTCTTCCACACTTTCATCCCCACAATAAATTCTTCGTAGTGTCCTATATCTACCCTTAGTTGTACCGCCCCTTCTACCGATATCTTACTCCGTTTAATGTGCTTACAAAGTAACCTACCACACTCCCAAGAAAAAATAAATAAAAATACAAGGTCAACACATCATCACTTTTGTACAAAAAAAAAAAAGAGGGAATGTCTTTTTACCCATGCAATCGGAGTCCGATTTCTTGGTAAAAGACGTCGAGTAAATGGCGGTCAGTGCGGGAGGCGAGATGGCGACAATATCGATGGAGGGTGTTGACGAAAGCGAGACAAGCATGGGAGGGTTGGGAGGGGGAAAGGGAGTCGGGGTTAGGAGGCTGGAGGAAGTCAGCGGGACGTTGGAGGCGGAGGAGGAGTCTATCGAGCAGGGAGACGAGGAGGTCAATTGCGAGGCCCAGACCCTGCGCCACTAGCTCGTCTAGCCGTCGCTCGAACCCCCGCTTCTCCCGCCCCGCAAGACTCAGGAAATCACCCAGATCTAATAGGCCTGATAGGGCCTGCTCTGAATACACTGACACCATCTGTGACATCGTATCCCCTACATCTACCAGCCCAAAAAAATCTAGAAAAAAATCACCGGCCGTCGTCACTCCTCCTCCTGCTCCTTCTTCTTCTTCTTCCACGTCATGAGTCATCGTTTGAAACGCCCTATCCATTCATAGAGCCCCGAGACCACCTCCATCGTCAGATCGTCAACCAGAAGACGTTAGACACACACAAGCGCTTACTTGTCAAAAGCGGGTTGGATATGCTCACGGCCTAGGGTGTGCAAGAGAAGGACGAATATCTCCTCGATGGTATCGACAACTTGTTGGCGGTAGGGATAGTTGAATGGGAGGAAAGATTGGAGTCGAGTGAGTGCTTGACGGTCGACGGTGATAGTCTGGAGCGTCACATCGAGGGAGAGAAGGGCTCGAAGATGAGTGGGTTGAGACTCTGCCTCCTCATAGCGGTGGTGATCGTTGTCGTCCTCAAAGGAGGAGGACTGAGGATTACACGAGGGGAGAGAGTGAAGTGGAGGAAGGTTGTGTTGAGAGGAGGAGCTAGAAGGTAGAGGAGGCTCATCAGGGGCGTCGTCGAGCCAGCTGACCAGCTCGGCCTGTTGGCTGAGCTGATCGGGGAGGATATGAGCGTTGCGGTAGTCGGTCGAGTGGGGCCCGGGGAAGAGGCTAGAGGCGCTGGGGGTGATGAGGCCGCTGGCCACAGAGTGGAACGCGCCCGCGCCGACGTTCGAGAGCGCATTGAACGAGTAGGAGACCGTCTTGGGGACCACCGTCACCGGTAAAAGCAGCGCCGTCTTGAACGACTGCAGTATCTTCTGCTTCATCATCGAAGGCTCCCTCCATGAAGTTCCCACGCCGCTCTTCCCCCCTCCGCGCCCTTGATGCTCCCCGGCCACCCCCTCGTTCCACGCTGAACAGATCCGCTGCAAGGCGCCCTTGACCCAGGCAGTCTCTTCGTGCAAGTACTCGCCCAGATGGGGTGCAAACACGCCATGAATAATGTTCTCCACTGTCGAGTCCGTAATCTTGGGGCTGCGCGGCTCGACTGCCATCACGACGGGAATCAGTCCGCGTAGTTGGCCATAAACTTCCACGGAGGTGATCAAAAAAAGCGGCGAGGGTAAAGTCTGGACGGCCGACAGGAGACGGGCAATGTACCCGGACACGACCCTTTGAAGGAGCTGCTCAATAAAGTATCGCAAGACGCACATATCCGGTGGGAAGATGCGGCCAATCGCCGTCCCCTCGTGGATGATGGTGGCATGGAGATGGCGGAAGCATTCCTGCAGGCTTCCAAAGTCCACCCCTTCGACGATCTGCCCCTCCGGGTCTTCTGTTTTTCTGTGGGCGTTCCCGACCATCCGCGTCCCAGGAGAACGATGATGATGAGAGTCAGAGGAAGAGTTTTATATTTTCTTCTCCAAAAAAAATTTTTTTTTCTTGTCATGGAGCAGGCGGTGGTGGGCGCTGACCTCAGGTTATCCAGAGGATTGAAAGGCAGCGGATCCAGGAAGATGGGTCTGTTGTTGATGAAGGAGTGGACGATAGTAGGGTGGGGGTCATTGCGACCGTCAGCGAGGGTGTATCGAATATGGGCCAGGTTTTTCATGGCGGGCTCGTTGTGTGCTTGGTTAGCAGCCTCAAACTGGCGTGAAAGAGAGGCCTCGAAAGCGTACGAGGCTTGCTGGAGGTGATGTGCGATGGTTGAGTTTCGGAAATGACGTGAGGGGGCGAGATATGGGTTGTGGAGGAGTCTCCCGAGGGTGGCGAGCAGCTCGGCGCGCTGCAGGGCGCTCAGACCCGGGGCCGTGAAAACCAAACAGTCAGTGGAATGCTCGACAAGCGAGTCGAGGTAAGGGAGGAGATGGCGATAGTAATACATGAACTGTTCCCGGTGACTTGTGGGGGCATTCTTGTAGGTTAAAACCCTCGCATGGGAAGTGCTTGAGCTGGGCAGTAAGGAGGGTGGATATGGGTTCGGCAGCGATAGGATATCGTGCTTAGAGTTTCGCTCTGGTTCGAATGACAGGAGGTCATTCTGGGTGGATGATGGAGGGTGGAAGGGTGATCCTAAGGTTTCCTGTGTGGTTTCCCGACGTGGGTCAGCATCCAGCGTTCCTGAGGAGGGGTTGACTTTGTGATCAGGGACTCCAGTAGGGACATTGTTATGACCGAGATTTCCGTTGTTTGTGGATGTCTGGGGAGGAGAGCGAAAGTCAGCGTATGATGATAATTCAAATTATGTAAAGAGAGGCCAAGCAGACGGATATAAGTAGTAAGGGGCCTTTGTAACCAAGCCAATTGAGTTTAGTGATCCAGAGCCTGTGGTCGAGGGCGATTTTCCTGAGACGTTTGGAGACACGAGCGATGTGAGGGAGATGATCGGGGGGAATGAACTGGAGGATGTTCCTGAGCAAGTGGTCTGGCAAGCGAGAGAAGGATTGGCTTCGATGGAGGGCCCGCTGAAGATGGACGTGGTCTATTCCTGATGCCAGTAAGTGTTTCTGGCTGTACTGGTGATGCTGAGCTCGGTATCCAGCGATGGGATGGGGTCTTGCTGGTGGTGCTGCCCTTCGGAGTGGATGAATGTTTTGGTTCATCGTGGAAGATATGAAGAAATGGATTTCAAAATAAAATGAAAACTTGATACTTGACACCATAATCACATATTCTTAGAAATACATATACATAACAACAACAAGGAAGAGGGACAATCGCAATAGATGCCTTGGTACATAGGATAGCAGCGACAGAGAGAGAGAGAGTCACAGGCTGATCAAGTCGTGATAGCAGACCTCGACGGAGGTTTTGATCTGGACGACGGGGCCCTTCAAGGCATCATGACTCAACGAGTCGTTATCATCGTCCTCATCGTGGTGGGTGGTGGTGGTGCTGGGAGTGCCACAGTTATCACGCGCCAGTACTGGCTCGGACATGGCCAGTCTGGCTGCGTCGAATCGAGAGGAAAAGCTGTTTATAACATATCATCAAAGAATCTCTCAGTTTAACACTTCCTTCTCTCCCTGAAGTCTCCCCACTCACCGCCATGGAACCATGTCCTCGAAACTGACCCCATCCCACAACTCCGGTGAGCCTGCGTCCGCCGAACCATGAAGCATTAACACACACGCAGAAAGAGAGAGAAAGGAAAAGAACACATACCGCCGCCGATGAGCGAGAAAGTCTTGACTTGATGGAGGCTGAGCTGAGCGAGGAGCTGATGGAAGCGGTGGATTTCCTGCGCCGAGTTACGGTTGTAGCTGTCGCTTTGCAAAGGATCTCGGCGCAAGATCGAGGCGCCATCAGTCTCATCCAAAGACGACGACGACGACGACGACGACGACGAAGGACGGCATGACAGGGCGAGTTTCTCCAGACTGCGCTTCCAACAACCTTCGTCTCTCATCTGGTCTTGCTTCTCACAGCTCTCCGTCGCTGCTTCTGCCCGATCAAGAAGCGGCTCGACCCATTCCATGTACGCCGTCGCCACCTCTATCGGATGCGTCCTACAGCAAAGTAACGGCGCATCTATTATGTATGTACCAGCCGGGAGTTTCATCAAAAAGATCTGATTCCTCTTTCTTCGGGCTGCAAAATACTCACCTTGGATGGCCTTGAAGGCGCTATGCTCGTGCAAGGGAAGCTCCTCGAAACGTGCCCGACATCCTTCCTCTGTGAAGATGACATCGTTGGTACCCTAGAAGAAACACAATCGAATAACCATCTTGCACAATCAAACCCCCCCAAGAAAAAGAAGAGAAAAAAAAAACAAGTACCCGTAGAATCAAGACGGGCGCTTTTAACTGAGATCTGAGACTGTCAGGAATATGGTCAGGCTGAATCAAAGAAAGTAAGCACCAAGACAAGATTTATTTTTCAGGATGGAGGAGAGAAGTACTTTTGAGACTTGACATGCGCCGAGGAAAGGCCAAACGCAGAGCAAGCAATCGACGGCGCGACTGGGGGGGAAGCGGCGGATGAGCACGCCGGCCCATTCGTCCAAGATATCGGGATCGACGAGCGATGGCTCGCCGAAGTTAAACCATTGCACGGCACCCACCCCTAGATGAAAACGTCAATCGTATTGTTTTTTTTTTTTCTTTCTTTTGTTAAGGACGCACCTTCGTCCCAATCTTCCACCGATTGCGGGTCAGCGACGGCATGGAAGCATTCCTGGAATGCGCGGTCGAGGAAGTCTTCCCTAAGATATACACACAGGATCACCAAAGGGATATATACATAGAAGAAGAAGAAGAGAGAGAAGGAGACGGACATGATAGGAGGAGGTACGCTGCAGAGACAGAGGCTGTTGATGACGAAGGGGAAGAGCGCGGCGATTCTGAGGAGGATCTCGGCAGACCAGGGGTGGGTAGCGAAGGCGTGAACGGGTGGGATGTTGAGGCGACGCAAGGCGAGGGCGAAGTCGGCGGCGAGGGAGAAGAGGTCAAGGCCGTATCGCTCGTCCGGCGGCGACTGCTGCTCATGCTCATCATGCTGCCGGCTCCGGCCGTGGTGCCGGGCATCCAAAACGATCCGGTTGAACCGTCCCGCCATCCTCGGCATCCCCGTCATCTCCGATGCGTACGAACTGTCCATCAGCAGCGGATGCATCACCATCAGCCACGGCTTCCCCTCCCACTCTTCCTCCCTCTCCCCGCTGTGCCATATCTCATAGAACAGTCGTACGCCTCGTGACACTTCCACAAACGGCATTTTCGTCTTGATCCTACTGGTTGTGTTGATGTTTGCTTTTAATTTCCACCATCCAAGCTCACCCTTTATACCTCCATCACTTCTCCTCGGTAATACATAAATCCATACTTATCTACCCGAGGCTCACTTTCCCGAAACTGTCTTCCATTTCACCTTTTGAATCATTCATCAATATTTTACCAATCCAGCAGTCACTAGGATCAACAAGAAAATCCCCTGTTAATCCATTTTCTAAACAACAAATTCAAATCACAGGATTCGAACTGGTAACCAGAAACTCCATCATTAGCGTTTTGTGACAAAAAAAAACAGACGTCAGATTCATGACCAAGGAAAAAAGAAAAATTCTCTGTAAATGTATTTCGACTTGTTGATCCTCTTATTTTCAACATCTTGAATTCAATTCAATTTTCTTTTGAAGATTTCCTTTGCTTTAATCGATCATCAAAACAAACGAAAACACACACATATATGTTGGGGGGAGGGAGGGGGTGGAGGGATAAACATAAATGAGTGCGCACGTAGAGAGAAATCTTCTTGAGACAAAAAAAAAAAAAAAAGAAAAGAAAAAACAACAACAATAATGATCTGAAAACGTGTGAAAGGGGAAAAAGATCTACAAAAGAGAAATAAGAGAAGGGGTAAGGGAAGCAGAGAGGTAAAGAGGCAGAGAGGGGATAGGAGGAGAAGGATAGAAATTGATGAAAACTAATCGAGTGTGAATTTAGGCAGTTCAACCGGTTTAAAATTATCCACGTCAATATTCCTTTCCTGTTTCAACTTGTCTCTGACGAACTCCGGAACCAAAGACTTAATCAACTCAGGCTTCACCGACAATTCTACCTCGCTAAAGTCAAACAACTCCGGTAACGGTTTTCCTGAGCTCAATTTGGTGTCCGGGAGCTTCAACTCGTCAAAGAACGGATGGCACATCGCCTCGATCGCCGTTAATCTTGATGATGGCGTGTATTCTAGTAAGTTCGATACTAGCGTAATCGCATCCGGCGGTGTACGCGGTCGGAATACCTTTTCATTAATCAACAAGTACCATCAGGTTTGTATTGTTTTCATCAAGACAAGAAGAGTCTCTCTCAAGACATACTTTTGGGAATGGATGTGCTTTAATCTGTGGAAATTTGTGCTCCATGTAGTTGGGATTCATCGTCTTGATCTGCTCACGAGTGGGTGTTCCAAGCACTTTGATGATTTCTACCAACTGATCGATGCCGCTTTCACCAGGAAACAAAGGCTGCCCGAGCATTAATTCCGCCATCACGCATCCAGTCGACCAGATATCTGTTACAGACGGATGAACCGCCACAACATCCATCAACGTAAAAAAAAAGACGGAAAACATGAGATGTAAGAGCGGATTACTGGTATCACCAAGCTGATGGGATTATCGATCGTGGTGGGACTGACCAATGTTGGTAGTATAGTTAGTCGCGCCAAAAATGAGCTCCGGAGCTCGGTAATACCTCGAGCATATATAACTGACGTTCGGTTCTCCGGCCACCAGTATCTTCGCGGAGCCAAAATCACACAACTTGAGCACGCCGGTGGAGGGATTCAAGAGCAAGTTTTGGGGCTTAATGTCCCGATGACATATTCCAAGAGAGTGGATATAAGCCAATGATCGTAAGAGTTGGTAAACATAAAGCTTGATGTTCAAGATTGGCATGACCTGTATAAGAGCAAAAACGCGGTGGGAATTGACACAAGCTCCCCCAAAAAAAGATAACGAGTTTGATGAGGGTGAGGGGTGACTGACCTGTTTTAACTTGGAATAATGGCGTGATGCTCGATAAACGGTTTCGGGCACATACTCAATCACCAAGTTTAAGAAGACTTCGTCGCGTTTTGTCTTGGGTTGAATAAGATTATTAGTTCAACAAGCAGCCTTAGGGAGACTACTAATGAGGACCCACTTTATCTCCGCTGGAATAGAAGTAAGCACGCAAGTCCACCACGTTGGGGTGGATCAACAATTTCATGATTTGAAGTTCTCGATTCTGTGAGGAGAGACGAGATTAGTTTAGAAAAAGGGGAAGGGAAAGAGAGAGAAGCGTACTTTGAAGCGTTTATCTTGCAAGACTTTCTTGATTGCGACTTCCTCTTTACCGGAGGGATGGACCGAGCCGACGACCAGCTGGGCGCTAAAGACGACGCCAAAGGAGCCATTTCCGACGACATGAGTGCCGGTGTAGCCGATCTCGCGTTGCTCGCCTGTTCGACCATCACAGGCCAGAACCTTGATAACTTTGTTAGGTTCGTCGACTGCGATTGTGTGTAATTTGTGGTGGGGGAGAACCAGTCAGTGAGTCTGAGTCTCGAGTCTGATTTGATTCGAGACGAAGATGTGGGATGGGATGGACTGACGAGACATGATGGTTTCAGAGCTGAGTAGGATCGGATCGAGGGTGGAAGAGAGTTAGAGAGAGAGAGAGGGAGAGAGAAGAGAGTAAGCGCAGAGCTAGAAGGAGGAAAGAGTTAAGTGTAGTTGGCTTGTTGACCGTCGAGTGGTGTGTTACGTAGGCTAGCTTAAGCAGTGGAGGGGGGTCACGGGGGACCCCGGTCAGCTGATGACTGGCCAGTGCGAGCGAGTGCGCCACTCTTGACCGAGATGGGTAACCTGGTGATCTGGCGATTACGTACGCCTCTCCACCAAATGACCGCATATCTCACATCATCTGACCGTCACCGGACTCGGTCCAGCTGACCTCTCGATGATCGTCACCCGCGTCCACCTCCTTCTTCATCCATTCATCGACCTTGAAAGTCCCCCTGAACTTTTAATTAATAATTAATCTTGTATCTTCTTTTTTTTTTATTAGCTTTGAAAGCAATCATGTCGGCTCGAATAATCAAGCCTTTCATTAATTATAGTGCTGGAACTGATGCTTATCGGATTGTAGTTGTTTTTTTCCCTGAGCCTTTTGAATATTAAATAGCTTTTTTATATTCTTGATCAAAGAATGTTCCTCATTAGCCACCAACTCTGGTTACGATCAAAAAAAAAAAAAAACGATGGAGATAAGGGTGACTGATCATTAAAACAAGAGTTTAAGCTTATTTCTATTATTGAAATAATACACAGGAGGAGAAGGACGATAGAGACTGACGGATGAACAAGTCGCCGGATCAAGAAAGAATATCTAAAGTACAGCTTATTATAGAGGATAAGCGATCAACCCGGTTGTGCTGAAATCCAACGTCCAACTTGAATACGTAGTGTGCGGTATCTCGCAGTCAATTAGGCCAGCGCTCACAGGAAGGTTCCCTTTGGCACGATGAAGTGATAGATTCGAAGAGATTACAAATGGATACCTAGTGATACTGGCCATCCAACCAGCAGGGGAGTTGCAGTTGTTGAAGCATCGACAGGGGTCATTCATTTTGCCTCTGAATTTCTAATTTCGTCCCGGAATATCAAAGACCCGGGGAGGTCCGCGAGAATACAGTGCTGCCTGCAGCCATCGACCACGTTCGGTTCTTTTCGCTTCAGTTAATTTTGTATCACAACATCCGGGAAGATCAAAAAAGCTTGCCTGCCAAAGACCCGCTGAAAAATCCAGCTGGAATATCGACAGTATCATTATATTGGCATAGGATAGAGTCATCATGTCGAAATATTATATCACGACAGAGCTGATCATAAATCCGTTATATCACGACAGAGCTGATCATAAATCCGCCGGTACATCGAAATATAAGGGTCTACAAACCTTTTTCCGAAGGGCACATATTCCCCGCCGTCGGTGCAAACACACAAGATATTTCATATTTTGCAATCGGAATCTATTATCATCGTGTAGATGGCTGGTGCAAGATCGCTCGGACCACTGTCGGCCATGACTCACCCCATACCGCGCCCTCCTTGCACCACTCTCGCCAAGACCTGCACAGGTTATCTCCTTACATGTATGTTGGTAGAGGTCGCTCACGCTAAACCATGTTCATTACAACTTGGTTCGAGCCTCATTACTTTCTTCCTGCTTCCAAGGCCTTCATATCGGCTTCCTCTTGATCTCATCTCTTCCTCCGTATAGAACGAAATCAAGGACCCTTTTTTTTTTTCTTGCTTTTTTTCTTCACTCGGCATGTTAATGCATATAAGATTCTCGTTTCGGCGCTGGGGTGCTGATACAGAATGATCCGAGAGACATAACCAAGTAGGATCCAGAAGCACATTTGAGGTTGACGTGCCTCCGTTGGCAAGAAAGTTGCAGCTGTGATCTTGGATCCAAAGCTTGATCCAATTAGGGATGCTTGCATCACTGCAAGAAAAAAAACCTTGCTCAACTTCCTGCAGTTGACATGTGCAACATGCTCCAGTCAAACTGCCATCCAAACTCCATCTGTTTGCATATGTAGATTATTTGGCGCAGTCACTGTGCAGTCTGCACAGTGACTGTGCATCAAAGCTTGGTTGAATCAATCTTGGAGAAAAATTGGGGTAACAACATAAGCTTCCTGGAACTTTCTGCATGTCAACTGCAGACAGTTGAGGTTCTTTTGTAGTGCATGCTAGCATCACCAGGCAGATTTTCACAGCCACACCTGGCAATCAGAGTGCACCACAAGTGGGGGTGTGCATGAAGTGGGATTTTGTCAAGGCATGTTTGTTCATTTTCAGGCTCCAATCAATCATCATGAGTTTCTTGAGGCTCTGTTTGGCCACCCCTAACATGTGTTATGACCACTAAATTTTGTGTAATTTTGCAATTAGGGTTTACTAGTTGCAACATCACAATAAAGGATGCAAATCCTCATCCTGGTTAGGGGCTGTTTGGGACGGCACTGTGAGTTTCCTTCATGACACCAAGCTATTGGGTGCCCCCCCCCCCCCTCGTCCCAGACCGTTGCAGCTATCTTGCTTCAACAATCTCCCTTAACTCATCCACATGCCACTGCAACAACCTAAAAAATGCCAGCAACACGTACAAGCAATACTACCCAAGATGAAAATGTCACCATGCTTCAACACTGAAGAACATAAAAATAAAATAAAATAATCATTTCTTGTTGTCATGGTCTGGGGCCTTTATATGTGGACTAATGTTGAAAATTTCAGCTCTACCCTTCATCATTCTTGTCCCTTCTTTTTCTTATTTCTTGATCTCACTGATACCATAGCAAGATAAAAGAAGTCTTTTGTGTGCTTTCAGTTATCTCAGTCTTGTAGTCATGGACCAGCATGAATCTGACCCACCAACTTATCTCAGTAAATTGTTTCTTGTCTTTTGATTTCTCTCATTTGATTAATTAGAATTAACACCTTTTTTTATCTGTGATGTATTTTTGTTTTTCCTATCAAGCTTATCTGGTCTGATTAAAATAGAAAAACATATCTAGTCTGTTTTGTCTGAACTCAAAATCTTCTCTCAGTTGTTTTTATTAAAAATCCTTTTTATTCAATTATTTTGCAACCACATCTTGACCAGCTTGTACATAGTGTTATGACCTTTCAACCCCCTCTGGGACTTGCCAGGGGTTCCCCCAACTGGGGGATTATCTTCAGCCA
>LAVV01010220.1:25172-37261 GCA_001263375.1 Puccinia sorghi
TATATAACAACAATTATCAATGTTATTCAGTTGATCATGAATTAATTAATATACAACAATAATATTAATTAACAAGGTTCTTACCATTATATTAATAAGTAATTTATTATCTTTAGAATAAAGTAAGTGCGAATACGATTACAGAATTTTAACTACTGAGGAAATATCAGGTGTGGTGATATGACCTCTGTGGTTGACAGCCTTCCACACCATGGACTCAACTTTCCTTCTGTTGCACAGTGGAAGATGTGTCACTAATGATCCAAAAAATAACAGTTAAATCATTGCTGTCATAGAGTTCACTCCCTTTGAAAAGCTGACCACAGAGGACAAGAAAAACTTAAAATTCTTATCCACTTTCCTCCATTGTTCATTAAAAGAGTTTATTGTGAAAGTTAACAATGCATTTTTCAGAAATTTGGCAAGAAAGATCAAATTAGGAAGGATTTGCACCAGTGACCTTAGCAAGAAGCTAAGAAACTATACTAGAAGTACTTCATTCAACAACTAGGCTACCAGCCTGATTTGTTGATTTTTGAAAGTATGGCTTGATCTAATTTGGATACATAAGCTCACAGAATTAAGTTTCACACTGGCCAATATATTCTTAAGAGACTGTTGATTAAAATATTTCAACATTTATCAATACAGTGGCTTTGTCAAACTATTCCCAGGGTGAGGAGGTGGGCTATTGGTTGGAGGAAAGCACAATAATTGTTTCAAATTGTGGGAATGTATATCAAACAATTCAAGGCTGATCAACAAAAAATGTATGGAAAATTGTGAAGAAATTGCTTTGGTTCCCTTCCATCAAAACAAATACCTTATGGAAAAATTGAATATTTCTTCTTTTTCTTCCTTCCGCCATGGAAAAAAACCCAGTCCAACCACTTTCTCCTCTCATCTCACTTTTACCACCAAGGGTTTCTTTAATCCACCTCGCATTGACAAGGCTGATGATGCTGACTATGCTTTTTTCTTATTTCTCCCCACCTTTTCTGATACTGGTGCTTTGGCTCCCCCTGATTCCAATTCTGAAGTTTGCTCTGGTCTTTGTATATTCCCAGATTACAAAATTGTTTTCAATTTTGACCATCATCATGATGTCAAAATTATTTGGCAAGCTAGCAAGTATAAATATTGCACCCTTCCTTCATCTCCTAGTTCTAAATTCACTCTTCTTGGGATATCTCTCCAAATAAACTTATCTCTAGCTAATGCCAGTCATAAACACCAAATAGGTGATTATAAAAACCCACTTAGTTATTTTGGTGATCACTTTTATTACATGTTCCGTAGTTTAGGCAAAGGGACATTATTAGCTATTATTTTCTTTTTTAATTTTCTGCTCCATTTCTTGTTCTTTCTTTCATAATTAAACTCTTGGGTTTTGCTTCCTCTGAATAAATATCAATCAAATTCCATAAAAATATTACAAATGGAAATTAAAAGGGCCCGGTCAATAACCACACATCCTTTTGAAAAATAAGGCTGAGATGGTTAATTTTAAATTTTTGGAGAACAAATGATTTATGAAGGTGGCGGAAGGAAGAGTATGTTGTGTTAGGCAAAGTGGAAAATGATTTATATAGGCGGCAGAAGGAAGCTGATACTTTTTAGGGAAAAGAGTAAGATGTTATGAGATGTTTAATTTTAAATACTTGGAGAACACATTATTGATGAAGAGGGAAGAAGGGACTAGAGAATATTGTTTTGGGAAAAGCGTAAGATGTCATGTTGTATAAATGATTTGATTTCAACCAGAAAGAAGCCAACTACTTAATGTTCTGTCTGCGAATAGACTTTATGTGACCAGAAGGAATGATACATCAGTCTAATCATAATTTAAATTTCTATCAGTGATCTAAAACTCAGATTATTTTTCATATATTTTCTTGGGTCAAATTGAAACATATTTGATCATAATATTTTTTTTCCTACACTTTTTAGGGTGCAGAATTCAATGGTCAAGTTTATCGTTCCCAAACAAAATTACGTTATATATTTTTGGCACTACATCTGGCTTTCTGAATGTTTTTTTGTGGACTGAAAATCAATTAATTTTGGTCATTTTGATTTTTTTTCCAACACATTCAATAGTTGAAAACAAAATGGGATAGCTTATTTCAGGTATCATGTAATAAATCTACCTTTTTTATGGGTGTCATAACTTTTCGATTTTAAGACACCCCCAAAAAAGGGAGATACATTACATTTAACCTGAAATAAACTATCCCATTGTGTTTTAAACTATTGAAAGTGTGGGTAAAAAACTTAAAGTTTTCACAATTAATTGCTTTGCAATCCACAAAAAAAACATTCAGGAAGTCAGGTGTAGTGCCAAAAACATTGAAAATAAGTCATTTTGGGAAAAATAAACTTTACCATTAAATTATTTACCCTAAATAGTGTAGGAAAGAATATACTATAATCAAATATTCTTCAATTTGACTCCCAAAAAAATCATGAAAAATAATCTGAATTTTGAAGAATTAGACCTGCAACCCACCCTTGTGGCACGGGTTTTGAAGGTGCAACCCAAACCTGGTGGAGTACTTCTGGTGGGTCACACCTTCAAAACTGGTGGGTTGCAAGTCAAAGACCCTCTAATTGTCTCACAAAAATAATTGATGGAGATAGTCCTACTGGAGCTTTGTCCTACCAAATTACTACCAAACAATTTCAGACTGGAAATAAAAGGGAAGAGCATTGGAAAGAGAATCTTCACTTAACCCAATGTATCACAATAGGTTCACAATAAACTGACACCCCTTTTTGGACGCATCCACCCCATTTTTGTGTGGATGGAATTTTACACCTTTGTTTGAGGGGTTACTTCCTATAAGTGTCAAAATGGGGTGTGGATAGAGGTCCAAACCCCTCTCATGGGTGTCAATAAAGTTTGGCACCCATTAAAAGGGGCATCAATGCCTACAGAGGCATTTTGATGCCTACATGTGTAGGCAAAGGTCCTCCATGCCTGCTTAAAAAGGGTGCGAAGAGCCATTCAGGCCCCTGGTATGGGTGTAAATGAAATTTTACGCCCTAAATGAAAGGTTTCTAACATTTTAGAGGCCTTTCCACATCTACAGGTCATTCCAAGGGCCTTACCACTTCCTGCCGCCACATTTTGGAAGCAGCAAGTACAACAACATTAATATATAAAACAATATAAAATAAAACCAATCATATTAGAATAAAACAAAGAAAATTAGAAAAAAAATGATAACCACAAGTAAGATTAATAAAAAAAGATCAACAAGATACAAGATAAAACTAAACCAGATAACTTGAGATAGGGAAACAAGAGAAATGATAAGCAAGAAATGAGAAAAATTAAGAACAAGAAATGGTATACACAAAAAATAAAAAGATACCAGGCATGCTGTCTTGAACCTGCAATGACAAAGAAAAAAAATAACTAAGACTTCTGAGAAAAAAAAAACTAAATATTACTTGCTGAGCCCTCCAGATTGTAATCCAAATGCCATTGAGGATGAAAATATTCTGGTTCTAAAGGCCCACATTCCTCAAGTATTTCACCAATCATATGGGAGCATGGGATGCCAGATACTTTGCAGAACTTCTGGGAGCAAGGCTCAGTCAAATCCTTTTTCTCCAAGATCTTGAATTGCTTCTGCGCTTCAAGTATTGCGTGCATGGAAACTTATTGGGGAGGAAGATGCTGCGGGAAACTTAGTTAACGTTTTGATGGCGTCCTTGCCAATGCCTTCATGAAAGTGATAAATTAGGTGGTCAAACGCATGACAGAGGGATTTCCAGACTGATAAGAGATTGCCAGAGGAGTTGGAAATGAATATCTTGATGACAGCCCGGCCGAATTTAACACGCGTGTTTAAATTTGTGAGATGAGGGAAAGGGCTGGCCCAGGCGACGTCAAAGTTCTCCTTTACCGGCAGAATTGATTTTTTCGCCGTCGCCGCTGGTTTAAAGGGTTGCCACTGTTCAATGACTCGTCGCCGCTGAATCGAAAAAAAAAGGTGGATGCGGGTGCGTGTAAAAAAAAAACTCCGGCGGGTGCGGGTGGTTATAGGCAAAAACCATCAAAAAAGGTTTCTCCCGCCGTTCCTGCACTTGCACTGGCCTCTCCTGGCGGGGTTTGGCGGGCAGGAAGGCAGGGCCCCAGGACAAAATCATGGAACAATTTTTCCTGGAAATGGGTCCTGCGCGGCCCGGGGGAAACTTTGAAACCCCCTATTACAGCTTGATGAGCCGGGGCATTACATGCTCAACTAACGCAGCACCTACTCACTGGACATGTGTGTTATCAGATAACACCCCTTTTCAGCGAGCAGGTCTCGCCGAGCAGGGACTTGAGTGGCCATCATGGGGACATGTGCACAATTGCATAACGACATAATTTTCTTTCTTCATACGGTCATGACCAAATTTCCATTGGGTGTCTAACGGCACCCAAAACGATCGGTTCTCAAACCCAAAGCAAAAACCAGACCCAAAGCAAGAGAAGAGGAAGAAAAAAAGTGGAGGGGGGAAACCAGCGCTAGGCAAACCAAACATAAAAAAAAAATCAGGCTCGGTTGTTGTTACAGTTGTATGCCCCAACTCAAAAACGGAAGGAAAAAAAAAGTTTTGAAAAAAAGAAAAAAGGATGGTGTTGCTGCGAGAGAGCACACCATGTGCTGTCAAGATCGAAAGGATAGGAAGTAAGAATGATGGAAAAGGTGAAGGCAAGATTAATGGGTGAGGTGGTACAGGGGACGTAGTACAAAGCAAGAAAGGAGGGATAAAGGAGAGGGAGGGAATTGTCGGAGAATAATTCGGGCTGGGTGGTATGAGGCAAATATGGGCATCAACATGCATATGCTCCGTTGATCACAGAGAGCGCGCAACTGGAGAAACTCGCTCACCTAGATTGTCATCGTCAACCAACCCGAACCCAAGTCCATCAACCCATTATTTCACCGATCGATCAAGTCCCAATTCATTCTTTCACAGCAAGGTCATCAAGGAAAAATCTTCCTTGTTTATCGACATTTTTTTTTTTCATCTCAGGCTTGAGTTTATTTTTCCGTTCCGTTCTTACAATAGTTCTTGTGATCTATTTTCTCGTTCTTTATTTTTTCTTACTCATCGTGCTTTCTATGCTTATTTCAGCCCGCTTAAAAAACTTACAGGAATGGGGGGAATCAAAGGTCGGGCCAAAGGCCATAGAGGGTGCTGGTGATATTGTTACTGTAGACGCCGGGGAGCCAGGTGTTGGCGGGACGCTTGGGCCAGGCGTTGAGCAGGCCGTCCCAGATCTCGACATGGGAGAAGCCGACGGCGTGTGGCTGGAAGGCAGAAGATAGGTTGTGTGGGGGGTGGGTTGAATCGGGGGGAGAAGATGTGAGCGCAGAATGGCGGGCCGGGCGCAGCGGCTCGACGATCGTGGGACGGCCTTGCACCAGATACTCTATCCCGATCGAACTGATATACCATGGGTACACCCGTGTGGTGATGATCGCTCGCTCGTTCGCGTGCACCTCCACCACACTGTTGTCCACCACTATCGTCAGATCTAGCCTCTCCATTTCCGTCTCGCGGGTCTCCGGGTTGATGGTCGACCAGAGCCTGAGCTTGGCCCGCTCGGTGGAATTCCCAACTTGTAGGTGAAAGCGAAACAAGTGTGTTAGGGCAAGATCAGATGCGTATGTAGAGGGAAGCGCCGCTTCTTACAGGATGGAATGGTAGAGCTGTGAGACCTGTCGACTACCAGGTACTCAGTGCTGGGATCGTAGTAGATATCAGTCCATTCATGCTGGCTGGAAAGGATGCGGAAGCCGCCACGGGACATTTCGAAGCGGGCGGCGCCTTCCCCATTGACCTCTTTCTGGGCGGAGAAGAACTGGAGGGAGGCTTTGAGGAGGTAGAAGCGGTCCTTGGGTTGCTTTGCCAGTGGGACAAGGTTGGTTGAGAGTGCTTGGAGCTGGTGGTCGTGTTCCTCCTGCTGGCTGTTGTTGTACCCAGGATTCATGGTCCGATCGGGCAGCTGGAACACCGTAGAATGCTTCCGGAAGGCCTCCGTGATCTCCGGCAGAATCCGTTGTCCTACAGTCATCAGAGTGTGGCTCCCGTCCGCCTCAACGCGTGTGGTCCAACTGGGCCCATTCTCCTGGGCGCTCAGTGAGGCCGGGTGAAGATTGCGAATAACCTGCACGTATAGTTCCCTGAACAACGTAAATGCTCCTTGGCCTCCTCGTTGGGGCGTCAAGATATTTTCCACGTCGTCGTCCTAAATCATCACAATCGGAAAGGCATTAAAGTTAGGAGATAATGCTTTTCTTTTTTTAAAGGTGAAAAGGAGCACGAACATATGTCCAACCGACGAGGAGCTGACGATTTTTGGATTCAAAAAGATGGAAAGCGTAGGCCTTTCCCCAATCGACGACGCCAGAGAAGTCGATCTTTGACTTGATGTGGCCATCGGGGGAGTTGTAGTCCCAACTGACGGCATGCCAGACAGGCCAATAGCCGGGGCCGCTGCGGCCGCCCTCGGTGCCCGTGACGATGACGTTGAGCTGGTTGGAGTAGCGAGTGAACTGCTGGTTAACCAGCCCGTACTCATGCACCTTGGTGATGGCGCCACACTCAAAGTTGATGCCCATGGAGCCCGTCCATTCGCTGGTTTGGTTGTACTCCGCCACCGATGAGACTAGCGGGCCTAGATATGTCCATCCTGTGATGTCGTTCCGTTCCGTTTGACGGTAGAGAAATAAGCGCGGGCCCCCATTGATCGGGTCCGCCTCTTTCCGAATCCCACCACTCAGCAATAGGTATAAATCTCCGCTGGGCTTCTTGCCATTGCGGTCCCCCAGCTGCATTGATTGATTGGCGTAAAAATTGGAAAATTCGGCGGACTTGAACACGAATGGATCCCTGAACCCAGAGAGATGTTGTTCTGGCCATGTTTCTATAAAGATCAAGGAAATGTTGACTTGGTCAGACTGATGTGGGGTGTTATAGGAAAGAGGTCTCACATAGAGAATGAAGCATCTAGAAAACTGACTGATGACTGGGTTTCCATAGGAACCAAAGTTCAACTTGGTCCAGGTGTGTCCATCATCCTGAGTGTATGCGATGCTCTGAGTCTCCACGCCTTCCACTTCAGGCGGATCGCTTCGGGAGCCGAGGGGGCCGGTGAAGACGGAGGTGTAAATTATGCTGGGATTGCCATTCCAGCCGTCCTTGATCACCGTCCCGTCGAATACGCCTCGTATGTCATACAACTGAGTTGGCACCTGTAGAAAAAGATCACAGTAAATTAGGTTCTGAGGACTGGGCAGATCTTGATGATGGTTATCTAGCAGAAAAAGTGCTCTGACCATGGTTCGCGGATCTTTCCAACTGCTGTCTATTTGTTTCGAGGCAATACAAACAAGGGTGTTTATCAGTGACACAAATGACACAAGTCCAGGGGGATATAGTGAGCAGAAAAAGAAAAGAGGGGACTGACGATCCGTGAAGTGAACGAAGTCCGTGGTAAAAGCTGAGCATTGAGAGATATTTGCCCACTGAATGCAACACGAGTTGGACCATATATTAGTATTATTGTAATGGGGAAAGAAAAGATTTGATCACTGACCAGAAGGTGGTCCGGATTGCACTGGTATCCAATGTGATAGGCACCGTTTTTTGTCTCGACTGTGCAAAAGGAATGTGCTTCAGCACGCGGAAAGAATGGGGATGATGAAAGTATTGCTTACAAATAGCCATGGGGTCGTTCATCCATCCTCGGGGCCCAATAACACGAGCCTTGGGTCGCCAGGTGTTAAATAAGGAAGCGTTCTTGCATCCAACCAACTCCTGCAGTTGGGGCGGCCGTGAGCGGTCGATGCGACATGCGGCGGGAGGAGCGGGATTGATGGGGAATTGGGGGTCCTCGTGGACGGAAGAGTTTGAGACTGTGCTGTTGGCATTGCCGGGGGAGTCTACCGTCCGTGCTGAGCGCTCCAGCTCGTGGGAAGTTACGAGAGTCAAGCCGGGAATGAGAACGGCAGCAGAAAGTCGCAACACAAGCCTAGTCTTCCAGTTGGACATGGTCATCATCATCATAACTACTGACCACTATTGGATAATAAATATATAATAGATAACTAATATTATCTGAGGGAAAGTGCGAAGGGAAGTGGGGGAGGCGCGGGGATAAGTGGCAGCAGCGAGCTTATACGTCTGAGGATCTCTGGGTCCCGGCGAGGGAGATGACGCCCGCACTCTGATACCGTTCCGCCCCGATCCATGATTCGCCAGTATTTCCATCGCATACGTCAGCACCAATCAGATGATGATACATATCAACGCAAACCCCGACACATTCAAAGAAAAGGAAACATAAATACAACAATACATCGTGCAAACTAGGCACTGGCGCTGATGAAGAGGAAAAACACGTCTCATCTCAGTGAACAATACGTAAGTGAACATGTATTCTGTATTCCTTTTATTTCCTCGTCATCGATCTCAGGCCATCATGTTGGGCGAGCACGGAGAGTTGTACAGCGCGAGCCTGCACACAAGCAGGATGTGGGGCAACTGCGGGGTGGCGCCTGACAGCGCGCTCTCTGGGGTACATATTTACATACTCATTGCGGGGTTGAATGGGTCAAGATTGCCATCACTAGAAGATGGACTGCTGGAGTGCGGGTGGATTGTAAATATGTATGCAATTAAGCCACAGTATGCATTTGGGTGCGTGGTTTTTCGCCCTGAAAAACAGCCAATATTTCCATACAGATTATGTACATACATACTACCATCAGCATCCCCGTTTCCACCACCCGCCCCCGGACCCCTCCAAATCGGGAGCCACACACACCAGCTCTTTCCGAGCCAGCCTACAGTGGCCGTCCCCGCCAATCACACCGCCGACTCTTTCCATTTACAATATTAAATATTATAAATCTCAAAATTTATCTCGGCGGCGAATTCTGTCGGCGCACCCCCACACGTGTATGTACAATCTTCACAGCAGAACCACTTCCATTCATCATCATACGTACAGATTCTTGTCCGCTTCTTTGAACCATTCTCTTCTTATGTACTTTTTGTTCACTCTTTTCGCCAGCTTCAAAAGTGGATACATCAAGCCCCAACCACATTGTTTTTATATTTCATTTTTTGATATTTTTTACTACTCATCGATCACGTAGCGACGTCCATCCACAGCAATAATTTCAATGGATTAAGTTGGCTGTGAACCCCAGCCTGACGTCATTCATTGTTAATTTTACATGGGGCATTATCACCCACCTTGAATGGTGACTTGAAGGCCGGAGCAGACTTGTACCGAAAAAGTGCTGAGAATACGTCAAGCTGTGTTTAGAACTTCTCTTTCTTGCTGGAATAAGTAAGGTTTTTGGGGCTTACTGGCTGGATCAATCCGAGGTTTACCATCGAGAACGTCATTCGGCCATGTACTATCCACGGTTTTCCCCTCACTTCTCAGGATTCTCTCGGCGACACTATCGACCAATAATCCCTTCCAACTGCTCCCCTTACCGCTTTGAATATCGCTCCGTAATACTTTCGATTGGTTGATGATGGTGGGCTCTATTGAGAACGAGTTCAATCCTAGCTTGATAAAGGTAGGAATACACGTATCCACTGGCGTTTGGAATGAGGTCCATGGATCATTGTAAAGCTCCAATAGCTTTTTCGAGCCCTGCAATGATACCCCATAACCATGCAAGCACAATGGGTCCGTAGATCTGTGCAGGTTGGGATGCCCCAGTTGAGGCTCTGAAGAAGCGCAGCTTATGATCAGCATCTTGTGTGTAAGATCATCGACCCCCCTCCCCCCCCCTCGGAAATATATGTAAACTCTGCCCCTTCTTTTTTTTTGCACTCACGAATAAGTTCATGTCCCCAACAGTGACCCAAAAAAACTGTTTCCCAATCCGAGGGAAGATGCCTCTCTATGGATCTCCATCGACGCTCCAAGTCCCATTCCATGTCCACATCATCCTCCAGAATCAACGCGCTTGCTTCCCCACTTTCTTGAATCATACGAAGAACCCTCAAATGATTGTAATAGGTTGAAACTGTTGCCGGATTGATTTGTCTTGGCAGCATTTCTTCTTGATAGTCCCACATTTCGTTAGTGATGTTGAAGTCCGACCTGCTGCTCCTTAAGGTCTCATGGTCGGAAACCGACCAGAGATACTCGACCCAGTTTTTGCCTTCGTATTCGGGGCGCGCGCCTGCGAGAGAGGGGAGCTCGATGTCCCGAAGAAATTCCTGGTTTGCCGTCTGCCCGTTGTTCACCGTCAACCAGACCGACCCTGCACCCATCCCGCCGATCTTGTCCTTCTCCAAGCCGCTATGTTGGGCCATCAATTCCACCTTCTGCTTCCTGACCTCCGACGCGCGCTCTCCAATCCACCCAATCACTGGATGATCCTTAGATGTGGCATCAACAAAGGTCAACCTGACGCCAAGAGCCTCAGAAATCTTGCTCATCGTTTCGCGTCTGTCATGTCGCGTCGGCAGAGAAATACAGTAAATATGTCCGAATCCGAGGGTGGGGTGGTGTTGGTTAAAGTTCTCGGGAGAGGTGGTTGATTCGAGCATTCTTCGGTAATCCAACGTGCTGTCCATTGGCATTTGACTAGAGAGTGAGAAGTCCGGTGAGGGAGAGTTCATGGCGGCCGCAGATAGGTCGTGCGGCAGGGCGCCGCGCTGGGTCGGTTGACGAGCGCGATAAATGACTAGCATGGACGCAGCTAGAAGGGTCAGCATGAGACCTAAGGTGCACCTCCATACGTGAAAATTCTTGGCCGGGAAGGGTGTCCAGGCGCGATGCATAGTGTTTGGATATTTTACCAGCGGAGAAGTGTGGGATGGAAAGGCGGGTTCGTATGGATTTGGAGTGGATAAATATTCGATGGCTTGATTGTGTTGAGTACGGCGCGTCGAAAGGGTTGTTTTCCTGCTCTTGAACTTGAGGTATCGGATTGGAGTACAGTAAGTGTTGCAGGACCCAGGATCGCCGATGATAGGGTTATTATACTTTTATAAATCTAGTGAGTTCACTCCAATGACATTCTGACTACTAAAGGTCTTTGACCCCACGCTACCTGTCATGCACGAATCTCATATCCACACCTTTTATCCTGCGCGACACTGCTAAGGAACGCGTCGCTAAGAGGGTTGTGCTAGTGGACAAGAAGTCAAGGTTTCTCCCCACCATTCACGTTGTAACACATGGTCGACGATGGTCCCGAAAGTCGGTCAAATAATATGCAATTGATCAATCAACCCGTATGTCGAATGAAACCATCCACTTTCTATTGTTAGCCAAGTGACAAGACTGGCCGGGGGCGAAGACGGATGGCCAGGCATTAGTCCGAATTTCTTCAGACTAATATGTTATATGCCGCTGTGTTTGGATTATTTTTTCCCTTCTCGAGGGGGAAAAAATCCATAGGATTAGGGGGTATCAAATATGACCATATGGAATTGACTGGTGTTCGAAAATCCACCGGGTTCAAAACACGACGCCCTCTTTGGATCTGCGACCAACCTGACGTTGCGGTGCTGGTCCAGGTGGGTCGCGGAAGGTACACAAATGGGGTCAAATTTCGAGAATGTGGAATATTCATTCATCAATTTTTTTGGGGATCAAATTGAAACAAATTTGATGATAATAATTTTTTGTACACTTTTTAGGGTGAAGAATTCAATGGTCAAGTTTATTTTTCCAAAAAATAATTATTTTAATATTTTTGGCACTACACCTGGCTTTCTGAATGTTTCTTTTTCTGATTGCAAAGCAACAAATTTTGGCTAATTTAATTTTTTTCCCCACACTCTCAGCAGTTTAAAACAAAATGGTTTTTTGGGTCTGATGATGGATCAAATCACTCACTTGAGGGGCCTGGTGGGTGGTGTGGCAGACACTC
Source organism: Puccinia sorghi (assembly GCA_001263375.1). NCBI lineage: Eukaryota > Fungi > Basidiomycota > Pucciniomycetes > Pucciniales > Pucciniaceae > Puccinia > Puccinia sorghi. The sequence goes on from LAVV01010220.1 coordinate 37,091, forward strand.
AGCTGGGCTTCAGTTGGAGCTAATCCGGGAGGGGGGGCAACCAAGTGGGGAGGGGGGTGGTGTGGTGTTCCATTTATGTGACTGTCAACCCCAGAATTAATATTACATTGTGGGGACTTTATAGGCAAAGGGACGGAAGAAGCAAGTTTTTGGTAGTGGCGGAGATGATGC
>LAVV01010231.1:6594-18669 GCA_001263375.1 Puccinia sorghi
CAGAGAATTGAGTCGATGGAAGTTAGAGATGTGTGAGAGCTGAGTCGGATGGTCGAGTCAGAGTGAATTATTGAGAGGTGATAGTTGTAGGTTATTGAGTGGATGAAAGGAAATGAGATTTTTGTTGAGCATTCAATTGGGGAAAGATTTGAATTGAAAGGGTGAAGATTTTCACAGAGATGTCACGGCGTTCAATTTCAACAAATTGAAAAGAACATTCTGATTGATACACTTGATTATTAATTAAGGATCAAGATCTATTTAATCATGTTCTCAGCCACTGGTCAAACTTAATCAATATTTCAAGTGAATTTCATTCAGCTTTTTCAAGATTTGCAGCAATTTATCCTTGGGAATTTATTGCTTACATTCAGAAGAACTGGATCTCCTTTTTGCCTTGGTTTTTAAATGCTTGGACAAAGAGATCACTCATTTTGAACATTGATCAACCTCCCAAATTGAATCATCTCAATCTTACATCAAGACTCACCTCCTCAATCCTCAATCCTATCTTCCCACTGTTGTCAACATTATCACCCTTGCTCTTCAAGGACAACATCACCAGATCAAATCTGATTTCCATCAAAAAAATTCACTCAAATTTCTCACTGTGACATGAGAAGATCTCCAACTTTTCTCGCCAAACAGCCAGTCTTGATATAGAACTCTGGAATATGCCATCAATCTCAGCAGAAATGAACAGGAATCCCAAGCCAACATCAAATTTCCCATTTGTTTTATGCCAGTAAGCGTGTGTAACTAGAGGAATTTCACCCCCAGTGGCACTTGAAGGTTGTACCCGGTCTAATCTCTTTGTGTTCATCTGTCTAATATTCACTTGGTTTCTGACTATTATTATTGGTATTCATTTTCATTTAGGATCTGAAGCCTCTGAATTACTCTCAGGAGGATGAAGCACAGGAATGAATTAACAGGATCAAGATTGCCCTTGAGAAAATGAACCCATCCAAACAGTTAGTCCATCTGGACTTGATTTATCAACTTCTTGAAGTCTCAGTATCTGTCGTTGAAATGAAATCAAAGGTGCTCAAACCACCCATAGGCAACCATCAGCTGCCTCCAAGAATAAGATAAAACTCAAAACTGAACCTTGCAAACCTTCAAACTTTGAAAAAATCCCACCAAAACCTTGTTGCCTCAGAGAAGAATGATCAAAACTCCAAGAAAATGAAGGTTCAGCCTACTTGAGAATCTAATCCAGTCCAATCAACCCAAACAAATCCAGCCCTTCTTGAAGCCCCATTCATCAGACACTTTCCTCCCATGATTCACCAGTACATTGAGGCTGATGGAAACTGTTTATTCTGAGTCATTGTGTGTCAAGATGCTTTCATGGATTTCCGGAAATAAATCCACAACAATCTCAAGGTGCAATCAGAATTCTACTTGAATCAAGGCTTCCTTGATGAAATTGACAGAGTGGCTCAGAGAATACATGTGGATGAATTGGGACCTTGTGATATTGATCACTGGATGGGCATGTCAACGCCAGGTCACTTTATGGCTGAGGTTTACAATAGGTCAGTCTTTTACTATGGTAAATCTTGGAGCCAATCATTCTTCCCATTGACCACCCTCACAAACAACAATCCAGCAATCTTCATAGGTCTGACAGAGAGTCGGAAATTTGTGGTCTTGAACATGAAGAATGAGAATTTATTCCCTGGTGCTCAATTGGAGAAGAAATGGGGACATATTGCTACTCCAATGCAGTGGAAAAATATGTCTTTGAAGTGTTTTGAGTTGACTCAGAGGCTTATATTGGAGACCAGTTTTGATAAATGTGCATTCTATTCGTAATTTTTATCTTTTTTTTCCTCCTGTTTTTCTTGATTTTCTTCAAAAATGTATTTTGCTTCTTTTATTGCTTTTATTGTAATAAAAAATGATCAAAATATTAATTTGAACATTTAATATGTTTCAATTAGACAATTCAAAGATTGAGGCTTGCATCTCTTCTTTAATATTTTAAATTATTGTTGTGTGTCCAAAAATAAATAAATAAATTGCCTTTCATCTGGTATAATTTTTATGTTAATATCTTGAGAAATGTAGAAGCTGTGATTTTTATATTTTTTTCAAAATTCGGTACCCCAACCCACAATGACAAGTGGAGATTTGGTGGCATGAACCACCCCCTTTTGGCATTTGGCTTAGACCCAACCCATGTTTGCGGGCCAAAAATTGGTTCCGCAACCCACCCAGACCAGCACTGCGACATCTGGCTCCCAAAAGGCAGGGTTGCGTGTTGAACCCCCTAAGTTTAAATTGAATGTATTCAATTTGTTAATTATTCTACAAAGCCACTCATTGTGAAACTTAAATATATCAGGCAGAAAACACAAGCATACCAAACTTCATGTATTGCACATTTGTAGAAAAGGAAAGAGAATCTTATGAAAGAGAGAAAGTTTAGTCATGAATATTGTTTGTAATGATAAATAAACTCTTTTCAGAGAACAAAGGAATGAAATAAAATGAAGTGTTTTATGAGATTTTTTTTCAACTGATGGAGCTTCTACTGAAGTTACTTGTTGGCAGTCACTTGCCCAGAATTTCTTTCACAGCTTCATTGAGAAATCAGCAATATTGCACATAATACATGTCCTTCAGCAGCTTAGTCACCAATGATGAGAAATGAAGGCACAAGAATCCAAACACAGAAAGTCAAATTTATTTGGCAAGACATTGGGTAGCTAGTAAATTCATTGCTAAGGTGCTTGCTTTTGATCACGGAGCTCTCCTCTCAATTGGGACTTATCTCCAGGAAGAGGGTTCTTGATTTTAATGGGCCCACCCGCCCCTACCCCGGAACACCCCGGGTAAACCGGGCTGCCTAAACTGGTTTCGGTGGAGTGCTTCAGACAAATAAACGAGGCGTATTTCTGCGTACAAATCGCATTGACTGAGGTGTAAGTTTTCCCTTTTCCCCCATTTTCGGTGGTTTATTGGAATGGTGTTGTTGATGCAGATTATCTGACCCCTCCGTCTTTTTCTGGATACCCAGATGAATAGCTCGGATTCAGCAAGCAAAATCGAATTACCACTTTTGACGCCGGCCGTCCTTGAGGCTTGCTCGTTCCAAAACTGGTACCACTCTTTCTCGCAGCATACCTTCCGATCCACCATCATCACCCTGGACCCATCGCATGTTGATTACCTCCGCGACACCAGCCATGGCCTGCATTTGCCCAAGGAATTGGCGCCACCATCCAGGTACATTTTTCACGGCCGTGGACAATTTGACTGAAACATTGCGACCGTCCCGCTGATTGCCTCTTTGGCCTGCGATTCCCCATCGCAGCTACAAGAGCCAGCTGAGTGATTCCGAGGATGACTCCGATACTGAACAATCTCCATCAGCCTCCTCTTCGAGCTCTTCCACCCCTCCCTCACGCTACTCGTTTCCGCAACTGACCAGGACGATTTCTGAGACGATCGAGCTATACGGGGGCTCAGTCTTCCCCAAGCTGAACTGGTCAGCACCTCAAGTTAGGCCAGCAGAAAAAATCTGCAGACTCCTGTCAAGCTTCTTCACACGATAAATTCAAGAGGACGACCCAAGCGTTGCTGAAATAAATTTGAAAAATTCTTTACTAGGATGCCGGCTTCTTGTTGGTTTCAGGAGACGGTCCTTTGAGATGTCGGACCCCTGCGGATGTATATATGCTCTTGAAAGGCAGCGATTGTACCTTCCACGACCTTGATGTGCATGACAAGTTGCCTCGCGCATCATCCGACAGACCCTTTCCCATCGTGTTGGTTCTCCGAGAGTGGTTTAATCTGAATCCGGCCCACGAATTCCGATGCTTTGTACGCAAGCGGAAGTTGACTGGCAAGTCTTAACAAAAAAACCGCTTTTTTTGTATCGCCACTAAGGCTACTAATGCCGGTATCCTGCCGATACAGCTATCTCTGCCAGATCCTCGACGTATTACGATTTCTTGCTCCCCGAAGAAGTAAGACAATCGATCGTGGAAAGAATTGGCTCCTTTTTTGATTCAGTCATCTCCCCTCAATTCCACTTATCGGATTGTAAGTATATGCCCTACAGCCTTTCTAAATGAAAATCCTGACATTTTTTTGTTTCTTTCTGATCAGTCATCTTTGATGTTTATCTCAAGAATCCCACCAAAATCGCCGTATCGTCACCAGCTACCAAGCCCAACATGAAACTGGTCGACATCAACCCCTTCGCAACCTACATCGACCCTTGTTTATTTAGATACGAGGAACTTGAGCAGATGCATTTGAACATCCCTGGTGCGGCTAGCGACCAAAAACGGTCATCACCCCTGCTCAAACTTGTCGAATCCGAACATCCTCACCAAAACTTCCGAGCTTCCAAGTTTCAAACTTCAAAGCTCCCAGTCGAATTCCTCAACTCCTCTTCTCGAGGTAGGGTTAGATCGTCCCTCCAACCTTTTCAATCCCTATGTTATGTCGTCTGAAACAAAAAGCTGATTTCGTTTTGGCTTTCTCTTCATTTGATTTAGATCAAGGCGCTAACCTTTTACCCGATGAGTTCAACAAAATGCTTCAGCCTGAGAAGCGATAGCGTATGCAATCGAGAGTTTTTTTTTTGGAACTGGTTGCATTGTTCAGAAGCAGTCAAAATCAAAATTAAACAAGAAATCGCCGAATGCTATCTTAGCTTCACCCGGAGACTGAAGTCCTGAAATGTTGCATTAGAAGAATGTGTGCCTCCATAATCAAAAGGGTCTGTGTGGAAAAAAATCCACTGCTCGATCATCATCTGTTTGGCTTTTGGATTTTTAGAATTTATGGGCTTAATGAATAGACTGATAGATGAATGGGAAGGACAGAGTGTGATAGAGCAAGAGTTCAGAAGTGAATATAGCTTTTGAGAATTCCAACATGTTCCCATTGATCATGACTGTTGTCCAACTGTTGTTCAAATCATTTTGGTTCCTTAGCTCTTCTGATGTGGCTTGTCCCCCACCAGTAAGTAAATCCATGATGCACTGCTCGATAGAATGAAATTTATAGGGTCTTCGACATGCCACCCACCGGTTTTGAAGGTGCAACCCACCGGACGTCCCCACAACGCCAGGTATGGGTCGCACCTTCAAAACCCGTGCCGAAAGTGTGGGTTGTGGGTCAAATTTGTTAAAATTCAGATTATTTTTCATTAATTTTTTTGTGGGTCAAATTGAAACATATTTGATCATGATAAAGTTTCTTCCTACACTTTTTAGGGTTCAGAATTCAATGGTAAAGTTTATCTTTCCAAAATAAAACTACTTAAAATATTTTTGGCACTACATCTGGCTTTCTGGATGTTTTTTTGTGGACTGAAGATCAATGCATTTTGGTCATTCTAATTTTTTTCTCACACTTTCAATAGGTCAAAGGAAAATGGGGTAACTCATTTCAGGTGTAATGCAATAAATCTACCTTTTTTGGGGGTGTCATAACTCTTTGATTTTATGACACCCCCCAAAAAAGGGAGATTTATTACATTTAACCTGAAATAAACTATCCCATTGTGTTTTAAAGTATTGAAAGTGTGGGAAAACTTGTTAAAATTACACAATGCATTGCTCTGCAATCCACCTAAAAAAACATTCAGAAAGCCAGGTGTAGTGCCAAAAACATTAAAAATAAGTCTTTTTGGGAAAAATAAACTTTACCATTGAATTTTTCACCCTGCATGTATATCTAGCATTTAACCCCTTGGAATTAGCCCCTTGGCTCTTCCCCTATCATTTACTCTGCAAATTGTCTGCCAACTTTTACCAGATGAATAACACCCTTGTGGCGCGGGTTTTGAAGGTGCGACCCATACCTGGTGTTGTGGGGACGTCTCGTGGGTTGGACCTTTAAAACCAGTGGGTCGCATGTTGAAAATTTCCATCTACTCAGCTTGAGAAAGTCGTTGCTATGCAACGATCACAAGTTTTTGCTTCCTTTTACATCATCAAAAACAGTATAGTTCCATAGGAGGCTGTCCCCCATGGTGAAGTGATTGGGAACATCCGATGCGCAAGAATCTGCCCTTTCAATTGGTCCTTTCAGGCATGAGAAAATGTGTCAGAAAGATGCCAAAAAGTTGTGGGGGGGGGGGGGGGGGTAAATTTTGCTCATCAAAATCTAGGAACCGTTTATGCTAGCTTGGGGACATTAGCCACAAAGCTCCACCTTTGGATGTTGTGCTGTGCACAAGTGACCAGCCCTTTACACCGGCCTTAAGCCAGCCTGCAAGGCCGCCAAAAGAGCAGGGTTTGGCTAAAAGCTAATGATCCAAGTGACAGATTAATACCCATACAGCCAAATCAAAGCAGATATTGTGCGTGTGGATGGATAGCATTCAAAGATGAATTCAGCGGCAAACATAACATTTATTGTACAATACAAAAGATGCAAAAAAATATATATGTAAAAAAATAAGAGAGAGTTGGACAGAAGATTGACAATACATGACTTGAGCAAAATCTGTTCCCCAATATTCCACTAGAATAAGAAAAAAGATCAATGCAAAAGTTTCAAGTAACATCTAAAGAGATAAAATGACACTTGTAAAGGGGAGAGAAGATATGATATGATAGGGGAGAGAGCTAGGATGATGACCTGAAGAGAGGAGATGAGGAAGATCAACACAATCTCGAGTCGCCAAAGCCCGCACGACTGGAGCGTTTGACCTTCCATTCGACGAGAGCGACTTCAGTTCCCGAGATCAGCCAGTCGCCGTCAGGAGACCAACTCAAGCCGATGAGGTCGTCCCACATGCCGCTCCTGACGCCAGAGTAGGAAGAGGAGATGAGCCCGTAGAGCGAGTTTGAGCGGTTGCGTATGGGCCCTGGCGTGGCTGAGTCCAGGTCAAACCAGGCCTCAGACCGCGAGAACGGGGGCGGGTTCTGGCCAAGCCGGGCGGTGATCAGCTGGGAATGCGCGATCGACGTCGCGGTGGAGACCCGCGCCCGAATCGGTAGCGCCGTCGAGGATGGCATAATCGCCGAGCTGCTATCCAACCTACTGCTGCGCTCATCGTCCACACTCAAGACTCGTAACGAAGATCCATTCAGTTGGATCTGCCTACTTGATGATGTCGAGGTGGAAGGTGGGCCCCATCCCATCCTGGCACCCGTCGAGAGTGTCCGCGACGAAGAGTTGATGCCTCGTTGTTGCGAGACTGCTTCACCTTCGCCTTCTAAACATGCATCGTCATCTTCCAGGTTAGGGGGTAGTCGCGATCTCACTGCCCAACTGTATCCTCCTCTCTGTACCCTGCTAGACCTGATCCCTGTGCCTAAGAATCGGCTCCCTCGGTTTGTCAGTGAGGATTCCGGGTTGAAATCATTCCGGTCCTCGCCCTCCCGCCAGATCCGATCTCCTGAAGAAGAAACTGTGTCCGGAGACCGCCTGCGGGAAAATTCACCAAACATGGGTTCCGTGAAAGTCATTTCGCTGATCGGCTCCTCTATTGATTCGGGAGATCGAGGTTGTCCGCTTTGACGACGCAGACCGCTCCTTCTATTCGAATCAATGTCAGGATTATCCTCTTCCGGGTCTTCTTCTTCAGGCTCAAGACCATCATTCGTTTCCATTGGACGAAAATTTCTTCTAGCAAGTGACAATTGCGCATTCAGCTCACTCATCCGTCTTGAGGCAGTTGAGGCAGTCACCTCATCGTATACAAGACTCGACTGATCTAGAAGGGAGGGAGGGCGAGCAGTATTGGTGGCTGATTGATGTGCTCTAATTGAGCCTGGGGATAGGCGTATCGGAAAAGGAGTCATTCCGGGAAGTGGTGTTGGTACGGCTAGTATCTCTTCATGATCTGGATCAAAAGTTCGGGCATCCAAGACGTGAACCAACGATTGATGCTGGACAAAACAAATCCATGTCAAGTCAATAGCTGGAGGATCCATTTTTTGACCCAAGTTGACTGACCTCAGTGAATGCTAAGAGCTCATTGGGACCAGCAGGACTGAACTTAACCACTCTCGCGCCACCGGGCCTTCCTTTTTGAGCGGTATGTTTGACGAGAAGAGGCTTTCCAAGCATCTTCATGTCATAGACTACGACAACCTCACCCTCACTAGCGACTGCAAATTTATCTCCATACTGATTCCAGCTGGTGCTGAAGCTACCAGTTAAAGCCGAGACTCCGGGAAGATGGATCTTGCGTGGGCCCAAGCGCCAATCGCCAATTAATGGTTCGTTGGTTTGATGTGCGTTCTGACAGTCGTAAATGAATACTTCGCTGCTGTCGCCCACAGCTACCATCGATTTTGAGTCTGGGCTAACGCTGCAGTGATTCACGGGTACAGGGAAAACGATGCTGGACTTATGTGTTAATACTGGTTTCTCATTGCCTGTCGAGGTGGAGGGATCTGATAGAATATCACTGCCTCCTTCGCGAGATCTCATGTCTGGCGTGGGGCGATGGGAAGGATCTACGGATAGCGATTCTGATGCAGCATTTTGTATAGTTGACACGCTGGAAAGGTCATATTGAGTAATCTTGGATTTAGAGATAAGTGAAAATTGAACATGAGACTGTCAATAAGGTGTGAAATTCAGCTAAGCACAATCAAAAAAAATTGAAAACGCACGGTTTGATCATTGTTGCAAATCAAAATTTGAGGATTACCGCGAGGTGAAGCTTGAAAAAAATGAACCGAGCTAAGTGGTGGCAAAAAATAGGGCTGAGAGCTGTGGAAACGCCTAGGAATGCGACAAAGAGAGAAAGAACAAAGATGAAATTTTGAACCAAAGATACTGACTTACTTGACGATTGATTGACCGGTAGTGAGTTTTACTTCCCATCGAGAGTGAATATCAACTGATCTAATGAGTAGGTCGGCAGCATGTCCGCCCATTGCGACGTAACCGCAGCTGTGGATTAACCAAATCAATAAAAGCTTGAAAAATCAATGATAAAATTCAATAATGCTTTCAATAGGAAGGAAGAAAAACAAGGCTTCGTGGGCTTCTGTGAAATTAGACTGACCCCGAAACCAAACAGTTAGGGAGAAATGATGTAGCGTTGTCCATTAGCCGAACCTATTGAAAATTGCGATCAAACCATCAGTCAACGTATATATCGAGATGGGTAGAAACCAAGGAATTCTGACTGAACTGTATATTGACCAAACACATGGGCGTCGACTCCATGGCCTATGCAGCGACAACGATACAAGATAAGACAATGTCAAATTTGTCAAAACATAAATTACACCAAATTTAGACGGAAAATTAGAGATGATTGTTCCAAATAAAAAAGGGGATGATGGTCATACCTGAGACTGTTTGAACGTGGTGGGCTTGCGTGGGACATATTAAGAGATCACGTAATTGGCTGGAAATATAAATTCAATTGTTAACTTGGGGTGCTATGATGTGGCTTATTCTTTTCGCAGTCTCGAGCTCTTGTCGTCCTCATGAGAGGCAGTGAGATAAAGAACTTAATTGAGAGTGGAACTCACGGGTGCGAGATAGAGCTTCTGTTGTGGTTTGAAAGGGAGCCTGAAATTAGTTCAAGTGACTCAATCGGTTGTTGCGGTTTGTAAGTGTACTTGGAAGAGTGAATAGCCACGCAAACCTAGCAGCATGAGTGTTGAATGTGGACTCGAAGAATGGTCTTTGAGAAGTAGAAGCTTGGAGTTTGGTATTGGTTCCGATTGTCAATCTGGTCAGTCACCAGACAGGGGGAAGGAAGCGGATTAGTTTTCGACTTCTTTTCCGATGAGATAGTTATTCTCACGTTGACATCGCTTTGTTTTCCCGTCCTCGTTCTCGTTCTATCGTGCTGATTGTTGTTGGCAATGGATTGTGGTGGTAGTTGATGAAGAAATCGGGCCATGGTCAACACCTTGTTGACCATCACCTCATCACCATCAGCTGACGTAATCCAGTCTAGACTCTTCGCCAAACTTGCAATCAAAAAAAAAAACTTAAGTTCCAATCACAAGCTCATGAGGACATATCCGAGTGTACTATCATCAAGGTCACCGCACATATGGAATCATGCGTGTAAGGAGATTACCGATAAGTCTGGTTAAAACACGTAGCATGCTGACTTTTTTTACCCCGGAACAAAGGAATGAAGATGGGCAGGAGGAAAAGAACCAGGATGTTTTTGGCATGTTGGAACCCATTTCATGTTCTATACTTCCCTATTGCTTGAATCATGCCTCCATCTGAAGAGCTACATGTTTGGTGAACAAGAAAGTGTAGGACATGAGGTTCATCCTCACACAACACACACAAGCTTTCTCAATTTTTAGCCAATATACACCATGGGCGGAAAAAACATCATAATTATGCTTTTTCCACGTAGTGTGAATAGTTTCCCATTAAATTGGTAAGGACATCGCGGCGAAGCAGTTGTTCAAACCAAAAAACCCACGTTTTAAATAACATGACTCAAAACAACAGATTTTATGATTTCAAAACGTGACATCGACTATCCAACTGGCAACAAATCTTCGATAAGGCTCAATCTGCGGTGCCAGTGGCCCTGATATGGTAAGCAACTGCTTACAAAATCAACTAATAACAATTTTATCCATCACACTTGTTAAAAGTATATATTCATGCCTGCTACCTTTTTTTTTCTAAGTTGATCGGCCTTAGAGACAGCAAGCCTGTCCAAAAGGCTTCAATTGCACATAAATATATTTATTTAATTCATCTTTATCTGAAGAGAGTTTTTATCTTTACAGGCAAGGTTCATAAATTAAATTGCTCTATCTCAAAAGATTCTCCTTCTTTTTCTACCCATGTACAATACATGAGGTGTGATATAGTTGTGTTGTGTGCCTGGTATAATCAAAGTTGAAAATAAGTGGATTTTCTAGCTGCATTGAATATATTCAATTTGATGCTTACCTCTAGAAAATCAGACCAGATGAAAATTTTCAACCTCAGGCTAGATACAAACCAGAACCAGAACAGATCATTCACCAGGGAACCAGAGGTCCCTTACTGTTTCTCACTGCTACCAGTGTCATCATCACTTACCAGCAAGTCACTTCTCCTGCTAATCTTTCATTTTTCTCTTTTCTCTCTCTCCTCACTGGGCGGTTCTGAACCACCCCTACTGCCTATCTTTTGCTTTCCCCCTTGTTTCTATCATTTTGTTTTTTTTGTGGTTTTTATCAATAAACAAACCACATAGGTTTCCGCTTAAACAGCTTTGGGTCACTCCGTAAAAAATCTGGAACTGGGACAGATTTACGTTGTTGAAATCTTGTAATCCACAGTGTCTTGTAAATATATAGGCCTGTGTAAAACGTAATTCTATGAGCTTATGTATCCAAATGAGATCAAGCCATACTTTCTACAATCAACACATCAGGCACAGACTTGGTAGCCTAGTTGGACTTGATATTGAGTGCCATAATTCATGTTTTTCCTAGAACATTGTACATTAACACAACATGAACGCATGCTCACCAGGGGACAATTCCTGGTACTTCACTGTCAAGTTCCATCACATATATGCTCCCAGAAGTTTGGTTCAAAAAGTTTAACATGTTGGTTGCATGAAACCCGTATATCAGTTTCAAAAATAAGTTGAACCATTGTGGAACTAGGTTACATGATGTGTATCAGCATGTAAAACTGATGCAGAACTCAAGAATATCTATGTCATCACCTTTTCCATTAATGTTTCATATACTTTTTTCCCCACAGCTTATTGCCACCTTATGGCCACCAAATACATATTTGGTACAAGGATAAAAAGAAGACAGGGCAATCTCTATCATTTTGGATGTTGCATGAAGATTGTGGATTTGAAACTGGATGTTTTCTCCAGATTTTTGGAGAGATAAGTTCACCATCTCCTCCCACCTGATTGGGCTTAGAGGTGCAATTTGATTTGTAAGCTCATCAGTCACCTGGGAGGCATATCTTTTTGGGTTTTCCACTCAATCTATTTTAATCCACCCTGTCATATGAGCAAACCATAGGATATTCTGGATTCCAAAAGAATAGAGTATAATTTTGAATTTTTCTCAATATAAAAGCTAATCAAGCTTCTCACAGTTTTTTTTTGCATGCCATTGATTTGACTAGACAAGA
>LAVV01010242.1:5387-17458 GCA_001263375.1 Puccinia sorghi
GAGGAAAAAGAGGCTTTCTGTGTGTGTGGGGGGGGAGGGTGGGTGATGTGTCGGGAGATGGCGTGTAACACGTGTGAAGCTGGGTGATGAGGTTGTGGTTGCGGACAGAAAGCTGATGGCCCTGACCATTTGATGCCCCCCAATTTTCCCTTGGTGACATGGGTTAAATTGCTTGATTTATGTGTGCTTGGGAGGCTTGAGAGGGATGAGTTACAGCTTGGATGACTGCATTATTACAATTCAATCCCTCCTCTCCACACCCTCATTTTATGGGAGAAAATCACTCAAATATCATGTTGATAGGACCATCATGAGAGCACCATAATAAGCGACGAGAAAAGGAACGAAAGATTTGATGACCCAATTTAAAATGCAAAAAAAAAAAAATGAGAGAGATTCTGAGGGAGGAATTCATGTAGCGCACTTTTTTCGGGCACGAAGTTTTCGAAGGATTTGATTGCAATGAATCTGGCAGAAGAATAAAAGGAAACTAGGCAGGGATGGCTCCGGGCTTACATCGGACCTAAAAACAAGTCAATTTCGTGCATCAGATTTTCTTGACAACCATGATACTCCATCCATAACAAAAAAAAAGGCTGCTTAAAGGCAGAGAATGAGGGTGCTAATAATACCTACAAAAACAAAACAAAAAACACTCTGAAATCTGATGGGGTTTTTTTTTAAGAGAGAAAAAAAAATCAACAACAACAAATGATTGATTTTTTACAATAAGTACAACTTATCCGACACGCCGAGTCTACCTGAAATTTTTTTGGGGAGAGAGAGAGAGGGGGCGGGGGGTCGAGAATGAAACGAGCTTGTTACGAGGAGAAGAACAGATATACAAGCCGGAGGATAAGCACAGAAATTATGTTGGAGATTGAAGGTTTGAATGTGAGGAGGAAGGGGGGGGGGCCGAAAATAGATGAGAGAGGGAGGGGGCGAGTTAGTGCTACTTCTTTTGAGCCGATAAAAAGGGACAGTTTTGATCGAACACTACTCAGCCTGTAGAGCCACAAATATGTAGAGGTTCCCCACGGGACAATGACTTGACCGAATGAGTTGACATGAAGTCTTGCTGAAGAACAGGGTGCACGTGCAGACACCCAAGGATACATCAACACCGTCCCAAAGAACCAAAGAAATGTGTGTATTTGTGTACACACACACAGAGAGAGAGAGAGAGAAAGAGATACATGGAGAAGGAGATGAGGAAGGAACACCGATTGGACGGACTCAGACCACCAAAGAAAAAAAAACAATCAGGGGCACCAGGACCACCCGCCAGAAAGAGAAAGCAAGAGGGAAACCAGTGAGAAAAGAGCCTTCAAATTGTGAGCCAGCCGAAGTATATAAGTATTCCGAAGTATATAAGTATTTACGCCCCGTATTTCCGGGGTCGTATTCAGAAGTTCGCGATGGAGAGACTACTGATCATCGGCCGACCCAGGGTTCTGAAAAGTCAAAGTCAAACGACAACTCAGCGACACCGGGAGGCGAGAGAGAGAGAGAGAGAGAGAGAGAGAGAGAGAGAGAGAGAGAGAGAGAGAGAAGGAGATGAGACCTTAAAGCGAGCGAGGGCGCGTTTTCGGGCGACGGAATGGTCGACGATAGGTTTGGGGTAACCGAGGGCGCGGAATTTCTGAGGCGACAGCTTGTCGAAGGGCGCATGAATACCTAGTAAAAAAAAAGGGGGGGGGGGCATCGAGCGTCAAAAAAAAACATGATGAAGGTGGCATAAAAGGGGGTGGGGGCTACATTTGGCGGAGACCGATGCGAGCTCAGGGACCCATTGTCGGATAAAGGTGCCTTCCGGATCTGCCTTTTCCGATTGCGCTAGCGGCGCAAAGATCCGGAAGTACGGCTGCGCGTCCGTCCCCGTTGAGGCCGACCATTGCCACCCGCCATTGCTGCACTCATAAAAGCCCCATCTCATCATCGTCAACAAACAAACATAACCATGGTTGTTGCTTCCCGCCGTCTGCGCATCCTAAAAAAAAAAAAAAACACCCCGGCTTACTTGCTACCCAGATCTCCATCCACCAGGTGTTCCATAAACCATTGTTCTCCGAGTCGCCAATCCATCATGACTAGCGGGGCGTAAGTTGAGGGCGAGAAACTCAAGAGAAATAAGAGAAACTAGAGAAAAGCGAAAAGAGAGAGAGAGAGGAGACGCACGGTCTTTAGTCAAGAACATAGCGACACACATCCTGCCGCGATTATGCATGTAACCGATATGTTTGAGTTGACGCATACAGGCATCGACGAACGGATAACCGGTCATGCCATGCTTCCATTTCTCCAACACCTCTTCGTCCTTCTCCCACACCACGCTCTCGTACTTCTGGTTAAAAGCCTTGCCCATACATACTCGAGGCCATGCAGCCAATACCTATATATCATGTCACGGAGGTCATCCAACAAAAGAATTTCAGAACCACCCCGCTTTTTCCTCAACGATGAAATGAGTACAGACGTGTTGGTAGAAATCTCTCCATCCAAGTTCGCTCTGCCAAACGCCGATGCCGGAGTCGCGATGCTCGACCTGGAGCGCATGACTGGCGGAGGGTTTCTTGGCCTGATCGGAGGAGGCCTGGAAGGAGGCACGAATGCAGGCGCGGGGGGAGATGACTCCGGCGGCGAGATAGGCCGAAAGTCTGCTGGTCCCTGGTAGGTCGGCCCGGTTGCGCACGGTGCCGTATTGCTGCACCGCCGCCTCCACCTGCTGCCCCTTCCCTCTTTTGTCGCTCAGAAAAGTCTGCCCATTCGTTTCCCTCTTCATTGGCGCACGCAGAAACTGTTTCAATAACTGCAATGTTAATCCGAAAAGAAAAATCAGTGTCAACATACTTTTGAGAAGAGTAGGGGGGGGGGGCTTGGCATGACCTGCGAGTCCTCAGGCGACAGTTCGAATCCGGCCAGTTGCGAGGGAACGTCGCACTGGAACAACTTATTGAGCGCCTCATTCTCCCGAATATTCGGATTGTTGGGCAGACAATCTGGCGCAGCCGCGACATATGCATCCAAATTACCATTGATCAAGTTGGCCCAATTTCGCTGCCACTGGATTTTGTTGAACATGCGGAGAAAAACATGTTGGTCTCACCCTCAGCGATCTTCCGTCAAATACAGAAGAAGAATATTAAAACAAAATAAACTGACTGGACCGAATACCGAATATGGTTTGTTCTCTTTCGTCAGCACCTTCCCCGGCTCTACGAGACAGGTATCGTGGAGGAAATCGATCTCGATTTTGTGCTGGCGGGCAAGTTTGAGAACTTGAATGTCGCGCCTGAGTTCGTCGACCTATGATATAGAAAGATAGAGTGGGTGAACAAGATGAATGTGGGGGAGATGATGAGGGGGACAAACCTCATGTTCGATATTAGCGGTAAGATAAGAGGTTCCCCAGTCGTTGAGAAGATGAATAATCTTGTTAGGGATATCGAGACGGGGTTCGATGGAGGTAGTCCAAAGTGGGATATTTCGTGCATTAAGACGGAGTTGAAGGAGGGCGAGATTCCTGAGGAGGAAGTCTATCCTACGTGGAGAGCGATGATGGGCGCGATAATCACCGGGGGAGAGGACGTGTAAGACGACGAGATGTTTGCCATGCTCCTTTGCGAATCGGGATGCGATGGCTAAGGCGCGATTGTCGGCGAGCCTCAAGTCCCGCATTCGCATCCAATATACTACCACGTCCCGCGGATCGTCTTCTTCTACCCCCGCCGTGGTCGGCTGGTGGTCGTTCTGGAGCCTCAGCAATTGCTGGTAGGGTGTTTCCTCTTGCACACTGGTGATGGTGTGGTTCCTTTTCGCTCGGGGTGTGTGCTCTTCTTCTTGTATGGGTCGTTTCTTGTGCGTGGGCATGGCTGAGAATGCTCTTCTTGGCTGCACGGAAAGGAGTGCAATCTTCAAGAAGTGGGTGTGGATGGCCAGTGAGAGAAGAAGAAGAAGAAGTGAGAGTGTAGAATTAGTTGAGTTGCTGGCTGATTGTCTGCCCCAGGGGATCAAGGGTCTTCTCTTCTCTCTACCCTGCGCTTCTTTAGTTAATACAAGAATCCTTCGTGTTGGAAAGTATCCTGCCAAGACATGCTTCTTCCAGAAACATATAAAGTACTTTGGACATTAACATACACTCAATGATAGCCAAGTTCTTCTTCTGCACGACAATCGTGTGTGTTTAAGAAGGACA
The DNA here is from genome assembly GCA_001263375.1 of Puccinia sorghi. Taxonomy (NCBI): domain Eukaryota; kingdom Fungi; phylum Basidiomycota; class Pucciniomycetes; order Pucciniales; family Pucciniaceae; genus Puccinia; species Puccinia sorghi. The sequence goes on from LAVV01010242.1 coordinate 9,583, forward strand.
CAAAAGTTACCCTTCCAAAGAAACAAACAAAACAAACAGCTACCACTACAACTACAATGAATGAAGGACTCCAAAAAGTAGTTAAAGAGGGGTCGGAAGAGTGGGGGAGGAGTCAGACTGGAGGAGAAGAGCAGGAAAGAAGGAGATAGCGAGGAGATCGATGAGGTGGAGGAGGAGAGCCTGGTTGAGGATGGGGTTCTGTATAGTAGCGAGGAGACGGTGGTGGATGAAGCGGCGTTTGAGGAGAGTGGCGTCCTGATGGCCGTGGTCTGAAGCGGCGGGACAGATCAGACGGAAAACTGGGGTGGAGAGTCGCTCGGCCAACACTTTCGATAGTCGTACAATACCCTCTTCCTGTTCTGCCTCCAGCCACCCGTTATCACCCCCTTCCCTCTCTCCCTCTTTCGCATCCAGCGAACTCAGCAGTGTCGTCAACTGGAGCAGATGGTTCGTCACCGCCGCAGGACTGACAAGATGATCATAGATCAAATGAGCCACGATCCTAGGAAACAACAGAAAAAAAAAAAAAAAGAAAAAAAAAAATTAGAAACCTAGTAGAATTGGGAGAGATGGAGGACCAAGTGAGAAAGGAGGGAAGAGGACTTTGATAGAAGTGGATTGAAGATCCTGGAGGCAATTTTGAGGAGCCAAAAGAGCTGTTCAAGGTGAGGTGGATTGCCGAGGAGCGAGTAGATTAGGTCGAGGAGAGGTAGGAACTGACGAGGGTTATGATCTGGGATGGGGATAGGGGCTGGGAGTGAGATGAGATGGATGATGGTACCAAGGAAGGCAGGGATATGGCGCAGGACACGGAGTAGCGAGTTGAGATGGCAGATGAGCTGGTCGAGGGTGGCACGCAAAATACCCGTGTTATGATTCTCTTCTAGGTTGTCAGGTTTATCTTCTATTGGCATCATGTGGGTGGGTGAGAGTAGTTGATTTAGTATTATGGTTTGAATGTGGCATGGTTGGCTTAATTTTTCTAGGAGTGGGAGTAGGATGATTTGGAGTATGATCTCTCTAATGATGTATCGTTCTGTCTCCGAGTTGTAGTCCGAGTCGGGTAGGAGTGATTGGAGGATGGCTTCGATGAGTAGCCTGAGATAGGTGGGCGAGACTGAGAGAGGATGATGGTGTTGTTGTTGTTGTTGTTTTATGGCTGGATGAAGATGAAGTTGAGTGAGGATGAAGTTGTTGTTGTTGTTATTGTTTTCTAGTAATTGGTTGATTGCGTTGATTCTAGTGAGATGGTTATTGAGTGTAGTTGGTATGTGGTATGTGAGTAGGTTGATGAGGTTGATCTGGGAGACAGCCTTGGTTAGTTTTGGGATGATATTATTTTGAATTGTTTGATTGATGTGTTTGATGAAGGGTGGTTGTTGTTGCTTGTTTGGCTCTGCGATGGAAGAGTACCAGCTGAGGATGAACTGCTTTATGGACTGCTGAACTAGTTGCTCGAGAAGTGCTTCATTCATTTCAAGATAATAATTTAAATTTGTAAACAAGGATCAATCTAATAATTATATTATAAGCGAAGGGGGTCAGAGAATTCTTCTGGCTAAATGATGCAAGTGGTGAAGCATACCGTGATGATGATGATGATGATGATGATGATGGCCCTCATGGTGGTGGTGTCCACCGTGGCCGTGATGACCCGGGATCATGGACATCAAGCCGGCATGATGATGACCGCCGGCATGATGATGCCCACCGGCTTGATCACCAGCACCATGTTTGTGACCGCCGCCCAAGAGTTTCCCGGCCAAGACAGCTGCCGCTGCGCCACCAGCACCGGCGAGCAGAGGGTTGGTTGAACCACCACCAGATGGTTTGCCACCACCGCTGAGCATCCCTGGAAGCTTGGACAGCAGGGCTCCCGCTCCACCACCTGGGATCTTGGATAATAGAGATCCACCAGACTCATTATTCGGAGTAGGGTTGTTGTAGGATGTTTGTGGGTGAGGTTGGTTGTAGTAGGAGCTGGCTAATCCACCACTAGGAACTACCGGTTGTACTTGGTAGCCAGTGTTGTAATTGTTATTCGTCGTCGGTGGCTTTCCAGAAGAGACCATCGAGCCCAACGAGCTCATCAAGCCTCGCTGCTCAACACCATCAGCCGAGCAGTTGGAGAGTCTTGGGTCGTTCCAAGTGCTCATCGGAGGGTTCTGTCGGGTATCACTATGTATCAAACAAATATAATTACTTATTATCATCATCCTACAGAGACTGAGATCAGCAGTTCTTACACAAAATACCAAGCGTTATGATGGCCGTCCCATTCCTTGATCCAACCAGCTGGTAAGGCTTGCTCGTAAGACGACATATATATATACAAGTGATTTTAATTCGAGATTTATAACTATTAGCGAGTTGAAGAAAATAATCTCTAGTACCTCCTTTTATAGATAAACAGTTTTACTTCGGATCATGAGAAAATATGCTATCTGACAGTTGACATGAGAAAGATATGGAAATAAAACCAATCTCAAATGTATAAACATGAGACGGTGACAGGAATGTACACAGAGTTAATTTTAAGTACAGCGCTGAAGCAAATAATACTGCAGAAACATCATCCATCACTATTGAGCTGCAATTTTAAATGGATTCTTGGCACAACTCCCTGATTCTTTATATTCAAAACACCAGATGGTTATTGAATCATCAGTAATACTGAGATATACCAATCAACTGGACTTACAGAATCCTCGCCCCAATATGCTCAACTCAAGAAAAACTCAACAAGCAGCTAGTCTCCACTAGACAAGCTTCTGAATGGGGCATGAGGTCCCTCCAAGGCAATATCAGAAGGACCACCCAGTACCATGCACACAATTAATTGAACTTGCTGTTCAATTACATCAGGTAAGATGTTGCTCCATTCAAATCAATCAAACCCAGACTGCTTATCAGTCTGTTGAATCACTCAGCTGTTCATTTCACAACTCATTACTTTATTTTATTCAACAGTGCTTCAAAATTGGTCAATATTATAATGGGTGAATTTAATCATATAATTTTCACTTGTATTTCAATTAACACAAGAAAAACATCTCAATTTTTAGTTCACAGAATAAATAAAATAGTTCAATGACATTCAAAGGAGAAAAATAATAATAATAATAAAAATATCATAAACAATTGAATTAGAAAAACAAAATCAAAATAGAAGGATCAATTGAAACATTGGAGTAGGTGGAAGTATCAGTGTTAGAGGTATTGAAATTCACAGGTACAATGTTCCTAGGAGGAAAAAAAAAAAAGGCTGTGAAGATGGGGCCACTAATCATCTTGAGCTTGTTCTTCAAAAAGCTAGATTTTCACATTATTTCCTGTTTATCTTCTGCTGTAAGTCAGCCATTTGAGACTGTTTGCCGAGTTGAAATAGATGCATTTTTCCTCACACAACCAAAGATTCTCTTCACAGAGCCAGGCCATGAATTTGTTGATTTCTTTAATTGCATGGTGTAAAAAAGTGTGCCATGCCCGGTTTGTTGTCTCCCTTTTTGCAAGCCGCAGGATCAAAAAAAAACACCAACATCAATTCCTCCAGAGTTCAGAACAGTGTGACCACCTCCACAAGAACAGGAGGACAGAGCAAATCTGCAAGGACTGACTCTGTGAGTCCACCCAAGAGCATCACTCAGATGCAGGAGCTGTCCTGTGTGTGCCAGTACTATCCTGAGACCACACACCAAACACTGGCACACATGAAGATTGTGAGGAATTGCCCAATGGTGAAATCTCCATCACACTTGTTGACATCATAGACCAAGATGTAGCCTCTCCCACATTGTTATTGGCATCAATTTGATTGGATGTATCACCAGGGTTGTTCAACAGGCTATATTGCTCATTGTCTCCTGAACCTTGATCCCACAACATATTTATGTCCGCACCAACATTGATTTGCAACAAATATAAAATTAAAATGTAGAGATGAGTCACTTAAAATGTATCACTTACCCATCATCTGCTGAATCAGTGTCATCACAGGCCAGAGTCTTGGCCTGCTTATCTATTGCTATCTAGGTGGGTTTGGCTTCATGTACATAAGTTGGTAAGTCTTGGAGAACCAGTTGGCTTTTTGTGATTGACTAATGCCCAAAACATAATTTTCAGGGGGTCCAATTCTTGAATTGCTTGGTTATTCAATTCTGCATAGTTGTTGTACTGAGTAGGAATCAGGGCCCATTTGTGCAATCCAAGTGGCAAAACATTCACAGCTGTGACTAATGGCACTTGGCTGCCCTGTAGCCCTGAGAACCCTTTGCATGGCCATGTCGCTTTTGGGAAGCTGATGCCACCTGTACTGCAGTGTCTCATTCATTTTAATGGGTTGGTGGGGAGGCAGAATTATCCAAATTGGTTGGGTTGGCTGGGCAAGAGTTTTGAGAGGCAAACTGGTTTTGACTATTTGCACCATTTTGGGGAGGCATCTTGAGGGTGGGTTGCTGTTGATTTTTGGTGCTATATATACGAGTTTATTGTGATATGATGAGTTGGGTTCTGTAAATTTAGAATAGAGTTTCAACTACCAAATTTAGTTCTGCAGTGGCTGAAGAAGGAACGGGAAGTCCTCCACTTTACCTCAGTTTAGAGAATCTCCAGCAGAGATGGGACCATACAACTTCTGGCTAAATTGAGCAGGTCGAGTGGGATTTTGGGGGTCCAGCAGACCAGAAAAAGGTTCAAATGTTGATCCCATCACCAATCCCCACCAGCTACAAACCCAATCATTTCACCAATTTCAAAAGGCATCCTGGAAAATAATTAATTTCTTGGCCTGCCATCCATCAATGAGCCTACCACTCAACCAACAGTTTTTTTTTCATGTTCAACTCCCCAACACAACACAAGAAATATTTTGACAAAAGATTGTCCTGGGACCTCAACCCATCAACTGGGGACAGTCAATGAGCCATTCATTTAGTGTCAAGTCTCAAGGCCTTGCTTCACCTGTGGATGCGCAGATGGCCCGGTGGCAGAAACAAAAGACTTGGAAACCAGGATCCTAGCCCCTTGAAGTTATTTTTGAGGCCTTTGAAGCTGAAGCAAGGTATAATTGCCTTGAGATAGGACATGATTAGGACTAACAAACACTGTATGACACTGCCCTTTGAAGAATCTATCTACATTGCCATTCCCAGTGGTACATGGTGATGGTCCTGCCTCACAATGGCCATTGGGTTGCGGCTTGGTCCAAAACTGGGCCCAATCCTCAGTCTTCTGTAGAGCAGTGGGTGAGAGGGCTGTGAATGACCTGTTAAATGTGGTCCCCAACTGCTAAAGAAGTTGGGTATAGGGCTCCAATCCCGCCTCCCAGATCCACAAATGGGCCATCCAAAGCCTGAACCAACCAGGGATCCAATCAGATCTTCCGTGTCCAGACCAGACCTCTAGGTGAGTGCTACTAGGGTAGGGTTCTAATCTGGCCTCCCAGATCCCAAAATAGTTAGTCCAAATCCCAAACCATTTCAGGATCCAATGGTGTTCCTCTGAGCCCTAGTTTGGTAACATCCCCACTCTGCTGGAGATGCTCTTAAGCTGAATATTAGCCAAGTGCACTTGGCCAAGATTCAAGTTCACTTGGAACTGGCCCAACACCCTCTTGGCACATTCCAAATTCACAGAAATTTTCAACTTGGCCAAAGCCAAGTGAACACACCATGACTGGCCTCAACCATATGATGGTTAGTAGTACAGACTACAAAAAATAAAATAATATATTCATGTTTTTTTTTGTCATCAGGTCAAGTATTCTAGCTGGTTAGACTAAAAATTAAAAAATTAAAAGAGTCAGCAAAGATAATATTTTATTTGTATAAATAAAGTAAATTTCTATTCTGGAGGCAAGGTCAAGAGAGGGGATTGGCCAGGATCCCTGCCATGTCCAAGCCTCCTGGGCACTTTTTCAATGTCCATTGGCGCAGTGCTAACTGGGACTTTGGCTTGTACCCAAAAACCACTTGATTCACAATAATAGAATCTCCAATGGTATGGGAGTTAACCTGTGTGCCTGTGGAAGGCCAGAAGCACATGTTCACATCTGTCACAGATGTTTCACAAGTGTGCAATTCATCTGTAGATGAAAGCAGGGGTGAATCCCCCTGGACCACCTGATTTGATTTACAAGGTCCATGCAACACCAATCAACATCAGGGGATCCTTTTTGGCACTTGCCTGGCATGTGCCATTGCAGAGGTGTTTTAATAGGTTTGTTTGTAAGTGTATTGAATGTTGGTTGTATCAAACCTGTATGTATGACTTGAAGTGAATTGGAAGTTTTCTGGAATTAATTGGTGTGTTTTTCATGAAATATGTGTACAAAATGAGTTGAATTCAAGGTTATAACTCCTTGAACACTATCATGTAAAGTTCTGTCAGATTGATAAATGGCAGATACTTTAAAACACTGCATAAAATATAATCAAAAACAATAATTATAGAACCATAAAGATATCCAATTATAATATAGTATAATTATGTATTTCTAGAAAAAGGCTAACCTAGGTTCACACTCAAAAAGAATAGGGATAAATATACTCCTTCACATGTAATGTAAAGGATATAGTTATTCCTCAAAATTTTTCACTCAATATGAAAAGAACTCTCACAACTCATAGCAAAAAATGTAGAAGGTCCCTCTATATGAATTTCATAAGCATATAAGAAATGAACTTAAGAAATAAACATATAAGTATATATAAGAATGTAATTAATTGATTGAAATTATAATAAAATAAAGCAAAACATCACCAATTTTAATGCAAATAAAAAAAACAACAAGAAAGTAAAAATATTTCAATAATAAAGTATCTAGACCAGAAAGAGAAGCAAAAAAAGGTAGGTTCTCTACAAAATGATACTGAGAATTTTCAAAAAATAGATCTGTTACAGAGCCTCAATCTACAAGTAATCCACTAGGCATCTTCAAATATTTCACCAAGGCTATTATTTATTTCTCATAAGAATAAAATCAGGCTTAAGAGAAGTTCCTGTGTTCTCTGGGACCTTCTTTGCTAGTTTATCATCTGGATCTTAACCTATTGAATTTCATCCCCTGTTTATAGAATAGTGTTAGATATGATTAGAACTAAAACATTTCTCAGGAAGCTTTCAATTTGTCAAATTACCCATTAATGCACTTATCCAACTAAAACATCCAGTTAAAAGTCTGATTGAATGTTTCCCATAAGTGGTCTAACAGTGAGTATTCCTTTTTTTAATCATTCCCTCCTATACATTTCCTGGAAACACTAAATAATCCAAGCTTACATTATATACAAGATCAGATAACCCCGTAACAACCATTCCTGGTATAAAAGAGAAAACTCCAAATGATCCCTGTTTTCAGTTCACTCTTAAATATTTTTATTCCACTCTTTGTGAATTTTATACATTTTTTATTATCCAAAAGAAGAGCCAAAAACACTCACAAAATTTCTCCAGATCCCCAAAACCTCAACAAAGATTTCTTCCACCCTTTCTGAATATTATTCAGCACATGTAACTTGAAGTTTTCCACCCTTGTAATCATGTATGCTTCCAAAAATATTCTCTCCTACAGTTCCCTGAGATTTATTCAGTCAGATTTTTAAAAAATTCAAAGATAGATAGGAGAAAGATACTGTGGGTTAAATTCTTACCAAATATTTTTTATATTATACATAGAGTATAATGTTGAAAATTTAACTTTTGTATAACTGCATCCAAATACACACAGGATTTATTCTTCCCTTATACAACTGGAACATGTTTTATTCTGGGATATTAAACAGAATTGGTTCTTATATTAAACCAAATGTATAAAAATGAATTTTACCAAAAAAAAATAAAAAATAAAAATGAAGGAGGAGCACATGAGATTACTCTA
>LAVV01010253.1:15616-27682 GCA_001263375.1 Puccinia sorghi
TCAATTTAACACTACCCAAATTTTTGTCATTGCTGTCCCTTTCCTTCTATTTTTTTCTATTTTTTTGTTGTTGTTGTAAACTTACTTCCGGGCACTGTACATTCCCCAGCTAGCAATCTATCATCTCAGTTACAACAAGCAAGCAGCTGGGTTATTGGATATTTTGTTTCATGGTTGCAGACAACAGAGGAATCAAATATCAAAAACAAAAATGCATGAAATGGGTCCACAATGGCCAACCACTCACACCAATAGTTCTCCACATTACTCACAAGGCCCCCTCTCCCTTTGAGGCTCACTTTGCAATATCCTGATGGTGGGGCTTGGGTTATGCTATGTATGTAGAACTGTTTATTTATTGTATTAAAAGTACAGCCTCAAACTAAAAACAAAGAAAATACCCATACACACAAATGAATTAGACAAACAAATTAGTGTGTATTTGTATTTGGGAGAGATACACATCAGAAAAAAAAATGTCACATACATACCAACACAGCCAAAAAAAAAGCACAACTGATAAAAAGATAAATCCAAACCAAAAAAAGGTATGTGATGTGGGGTGAGAGTTATTTTTTGGTGATTTTTTTCTGTTTATAATGTGTGACTTGATTGAAAAAAAGGGGATGAGGATGAGAATGATGTTGGGGGATTGTGGATGGAGACGGGCCAAGAAACCTTGTGCGAGAGAGATCTTTCCTTCCAAACGAAGTGTCTCTCCACAACTGAACACAGATTAGCAGATGATCGGAGCAATACAAACCCCGTAGTATTTGATGTGTTGATAACTGTTTATGTATGTATTTATTTCTAAAAAAAGAAATCCCAACAGATTGAATCAAGCGAGTTCAGGCCGCGTTTCGGATCTTTCTTATCTTTTCTCGTGCTTGCCGGGCATGAAAAGTGGCTTGGCCACTTTTGTTCTTGGGAGATGAACATCTACGTCCAGACGTAGAGGTTTTGACCCACGACCCATCGGTATTTCTTGTGATGATTTGGAATGATATACACATAATCGAAGAAAGAAAGAGAAAGAGAGAGAGAGAAAGATTAGATAGCGAGATCGGTGTGACTGAGGCTAGACCGTCTCCTCCGAACGCTCCTCTGATCCGCATCCAAGCTGAGGGAAGCATCGACATTCCTACGATCCAGAGGATTCAGGTTATGAGGGGCGCCGTTGAGATGCTTGCTATGGTCTCGGAGATGATGGTGGCCGGCGCCGTTCCGGACCTCAGTGACTCTCAAGTTGAGGAGTTCATCCTTGCGCACATTTGACGGCCCAGTGGCCGTGCATCCTCTCTTCTTGACTCCCGCTATCCGTTGTGGGAGCCTACTCGGAGAGCACGGCTGATCATTACTGTTGATATTACTGTGGTTGGTAGCTGAGGCAGCAGTTCTTGCGCCGGCGCCACGGAGGTTATATCGTGTGGGGATGGCGGTGGTTGTCGAGGAAGTCTTCTGATTTCCAGCCTTGGTTGTAGTGCTTTCAAAAAGTGTACCCAAGTCTTTGACAGCCTTGCTTCGGCGAACGATCCCAGGAACGGGTGCATTATTGGTTGGTCGATGATCTGACATAGCAGAAGCTGGTCGCAGGCGAGTCTTTATGGGAGGATCTGGATTGCTTGCTTTGACGGGTGATCCAGGCGCTAATTTGTGGGCCAGGACTTGTCGAGTGATGGGTCGAGTTTGCATCACTGGTTCTGTTTCTGTTTCTTCTGCTTCATCTTCACCCTCGGTCGTTTGCTCCTGAGCTTCTTCCTGTTCCATCAGAGTTTTGCCCGTCTGTTTCCCTTCAGGTGCAGCAACCATGTGACGCGTCTTGGCCCCTGGTGTTTTTCGGGGTTGACCAGGCACGGCACTCGTTGGTATTGTCGTTGACCCTGTTGTTAAGGACTTTGGTGGTGGAGTGGAAGTTGCAGAAGATAGTGCTATGGTAGGTGCCTGATTTTCAGGTGGTGGAGTGATCGGACGTTCAGTCTTACTGGGACTGATCTGTGCTTGTTGCTCAGCCAACAGCTCATCCCGTGCAGCCCATTCGACCCAAGTCAACTGGTTCTCGTATAGGAAGTGCTGCTGGGGGCTTCAAACATCAAATACAGGCACTTGTGAGTCAGAGGAGTCATTCGGGGTGTCAAAACGACCAAAACGCGACACAAGAAGAAAAGTCCATATGGGACAAACCCAACACATGTGCCAGGTCGCATGATCCTCATAAACCCAATCGCTTCCTCAGCTGTAAACCGATACTTGTAAATCAGATATGCTCCAATTAGAGTACCTGTTCGTCCGAGTCCAGCTTTGCAGTGAACAGCCACAACGCCGCCTTCTTCGATAACTCGTTCGGAAATCGTAATAAACTCCCTGACCATATCCATAGTCGGATTTGTGCCATCGTCAAAATACACTAAGTCAGAGACGTGTCCGGAGGGGGGGTACTAAGTTAGTGAAGAGACGCCTGATGGAGGTGTAAGACGCGTATTCGACTGACTTTCGCGGTGAGCAATCCCTCTTTTGGTGAACCGCGTTTCATCATAAAGTTTTTTGTTCAAGCGGATCACCAGCTTGACTCCGACGCGGTCGAATTGATCCAAAATCAGTTTAAAAGCTTTCCCAATCCTTCCGTTTGCTGATTCAACGGGTGAAGCAAACGCGATGAAGTGAGGAGAGAGCCAGTTGTAATCGCCATGTTCGACTTTCTCGAATGTCTCATATTCCTTGAGGTCGAACTCTTCTAATTTCAACAGCCTCAGATCAATCGCTTTTTTGACGCCAAACAATACGTTCTGGATTGATAGATTGAAGTCCGCTCTCGAGTAGCCCGCGTCGCGAAATGGTTGCTATGACACAGATGATATTTCGCGATGATTCAAATTGCGTGAGCTTGGTTGTCTTGGTTTAACTACTGCCACCCTGGAAGGCGGGGATTGAGATTGGGTTTTGTCGCGGATTTTTTGATACACTCCGGGCAAAAAAAAAAATGAAAACAGGACGCGCGTAAGAAAATCAATATTAAATTGAGGCTCACAAATTCTAGATGGGAGATTGGGTGCAATGCATCGGCAACGCTCCATCTGAGTACAATCATCTAAAGGTCAAAAGAGGGGAGGGTGGGGCATTTAGTATGTCAACATCAACGATGATACGCTTCTGTTATGTTGAGGAAAAGGGCTAACGCAGTACAGGGCCATCAGTAGAGCGGCATTTGCTTTCTTATCTGAATCATCCGAGGAATATAATATGATGCGGCGTTCCGACAAGGACGAGTCTTCCAGTAACTCGTGTAAATGTAGACAGAACCTATATAAACAAGCACAATTCAAAGGACCGGTATCCTGTGGAAGGATATGGAGGCGTCAGCAATCTGAGGCTGATGGATGAATCCCGATGAGTTGTTGATTACTTGATAGAAGCTGAGATAAATGAGTAGACTGTCGATGGTGAACCAATAGACGGGTTGTAGGTTTGATTGAATGAATCCGTGGGTGGAGTTGAGTGTGAGTGGATCGGGGATAGGATTTGAGAAGCATGTGAGTCCTAGACGTGGGCCGAATTGGGAGATGGGTAAGGAAGGTGTCCTGGTGGCTGATGAGGTAGAGGCGACAGGCTGGATGGGCAGGTTGTTTCTTTGAGATGATAGATCGGCCTAGATTTTGAGAGGGTTTGGTTAGTGGATGTCATGAAAGTGATGTGAGGGGAGGGGGTAGTTGCAGTTGGGCAGACCATGATAGAGTCAGGTTGTTGTGTATCAGACTGAGTTGGAGGTTGATTATCCATTCTAGTGCGCTTAAGGTAAGAAGTGTCTTCGCCAGCGGAAGGAGGTGATCCTGGGAGTGAGGTGGTTTCCAGTTGGCGATGATTATGTTGTGGTTGTTGGTGACTTTCTCGTGTTGACCGCTTTCGGGAGGTTATCCGCACTCTCCAGTTTCAGTTCGGTTTCCGCCATCAGCCCCTGTTTTATTTTGTATTCCGAGTTTTGTCTCAGTTTCTGCCCGGCCTCTCTCAGCCGACGGCTGCCTGTCGACCATCTACCGACGGTCCAGCGCTTCAACCATGTTGCATGTAGAAAATCATAACCAGCAACTTCACACACCATCTGTTTCTTAACGCAAGAGAAATATGCCAAGATTATTTACCCTAAACGTCAAGAATTTTGGACAAGGTAAGACTTTGATGCTGCACATGAATGTATTGACTGAGTCATAACAAATATGTGATTATTTGTAACCTGACTGAGGTCAAGCTCAGGCTGCTCCTTAATTCAGTTGGGTCCTTATAAAAGAATTTCTCAGAGTTTTGGTTGAAGATAAGGCGAGTTACATGGTTTAATCCTATTCTGTCTGAAGATCTTTAAATTAGAGGCATGGTTGAGCTGCATATACAGAAATACTTCTAACTTTCAATGCCGGAACTCCATCCAATTCGACATTATCTGACCCAAAGAAAAGGGAAGCAAATAATATTGACAAATACTCATAATGAATGAATCAGTTCACCAATGCAAATTGACAAACTACGAAGATCTACACCCGCCAGTTGAGCAAAGGGTCGAGAACATCCATGCCCTGTCTTTGTCCACTTGTTGACTCGCAACAGAGCGCTTTGGACGCCTTCTATCTTGGAAAAAATCAAATCTCCACAACCAAGTTTCCATCTTCTTTTGTTCCAGCTCAGTTTCTCTGCAATAGTCAGCTCCTATCGAGACACTTATTTACTAATACATCCACTCAAAACTATGTAGACTGTTGGAAAAAAAAAGAGGCAGATACTCCGCGACAAGAAAAAAGCACAGACCCTCAACCAGATTACCCCAGAGATCTGTGAAGAAGTCTGACCTAAAAAATAACTGCAGGCCAACAGCGATCAGTCTGGATCATTCGCCTTCACCTTAAAAAGTCCCCCCCCCCCTCATCACATCCGGCGCACCCGCCCGGAAAGAATAAATCATAACCACCTCCATCCCCCCTGATCTTTGCCACCAACAATTCCAAACTCCTAATTCCACATCAACAGCTTTCCGGTAAGTCGATTTTTGTGCCTGGCCGTAGATTTTCAACCTCCCCTCGAAAGAGATGTAAATAAAAGACATTTGCTTCATCTTGAGATTTTTCTTCTATTCTTGCTATGATAACGACGAATTGCGCACACATTTGGATCCAACGCGACGTTGTCGATTTAACTGCATACACTCCTGTTATACCGCAATAGCTCGCCTACAAGAGTTTATGTAGTAATTGCAGTCAGGCTCTCCCTGAACTTTTTATTTGTCGTACTGCCAGTCTCCATGGACCATAATGGTGAACAGGGAGTCGCTTGTTGTGACAAAACACGGTACATGAAGTACTCTGATCAGTTAACACTATCAAGCTCTGCACACAATCTCGATGGCTTCTTTCCCCACCCACTCCTGACCCCGGCGGAAGATCGTACTCCGATTGTGCTCTATGATTTTACAGCGATCTTGTTTGATATATCCATCCACAAGAGCGTCCGATCACAATCACAATGTCCCATCATGGAAATAGATGATCGTGAAAAGGCCCATCCTGGCCGAGCTTGCGATTGGCTCTGGTCTGTGAATGCGAGGGAAGGCATATTGTATGTTAATTATGTAGCCTGAAAAGAAGGAGCATATCTGTCACTGGTACCGCAACCCACTATTAATAATACAGGCCCATGAACTTTTTTCTATACTTCTTTCTATGATTGTCGATATGAAGCAAACATTATTTGTATTGGCGATGAAAAAACCACCCATCTGCGCAATAAAAAAAAATCGCACGGACGGAAAAGGTTCCTGTGGTCCAGTGCAGATAAAGTCTTGTATGTACGCTAAAGAAGCACTGAGCGTAGAACATGTTTATTTATAATAAAAAACAAACCTTGTGTCTACATACACGCTTCCCCCTTAAATTTCCTCTCCTTGGCACTGCCCCAATTCACGCTGACGCCCATCTCTGGTGCACGCGCCCGCACCTTTGAACCAAGCCTTTTCCTTCTTCTGTCCTTCTCAGTTGCGCTTGTGAGCTCTGGATTAAACAAAGAAATATTCAAAAGTGTTGAGACTGATTTTATAAAGCCTACAGAGATACTCTGCTTTCCAATTTTAATCCACCACAAACTTCACTGTGTTGTCCTCGCCCTCGGGAGTAAAGGTATATAGGCTTGGCACATCTGCAACGGGTGGAGACTGTGCAAACACTGTCAACTTAACTGACGCACACGATCGCTCCTAACATCTGTCGCTATAGGCTTTTCTTCCTTATCTCCATCCGGATTGTTGGAAACTTGGACCGCAGAAGAATCACCCTGCTCGCAGGATCCGGAATCCTTACTCGAAGAATTTCGAACTGGATCGACACTCGAGCAACATCATTCGAGCAAGAGAGTGGGAACATCTAGTCACTTGCAATTGGAAAGTTTAGAACACTACGGAACCCATCGACAAAAAAACAAGACCATGCCCAGCTCAATTGCGAGTTATTTGGAGCTGTTGGAGGGTCAGGTGGACCAGGTGCGAACCAGTCATACACCGGGGCCGCTCTCGATAGCCATTTTCTTCCTGGGGTTTATCCTGATAAACCAGTCTATTCGGATGCTATTGTCATCGGAGGAGCCGGCGGAAGATGAGAGTGAACTGAACATGTCGAACGGAGCGTCATCGTCACGAGGACTAGAGTCGAGGATGATGGAAGCACAGGTTGCGAAGGCGCAGGATGAGGAGGAGGAGGAAGAGGACGACGAGGACGAGGAGGGGCTGACGGACTCGCAGGACATGATGAGGATGATGCTCCTCAAGAATACCTTCGCAGAATGCCAGCGTCCCAGAACCTCGTCTAACCGCCCCACAACCCATACCATGATGACCAGCTCAATGGTCCTGCCAGACCCGCTCTCCGCTTCCTTTCCCATCGTCACTTCCATCTCTTCGGCGTCAGATTCTCACATCCACCAGCACTTTCCTTCTGCCTCTCATCCCCACTCCCAGGCCACCCATCATTTCCAAGACTTATCAGACAGCTGTAGCGCATCTACCACCTCTGCCTAAAAATAAAAAATAATTGCAGAACATTCATCTCTCTTAACAAAGAAACATGAAACCTTCTTTCCCAAATTCCCCTAAATCCTGCCCTGCTTTCTTCCCGCAGCGTATTACTCTATTTTCTGTCCACTCAGTCCTCTAGTTGAATCCTCCTTTTTTCCCTTACCCACTCTCTCAAAGGATGTGTACAACAAACCACGCAATTTTATACAAGCAAAAAAAAAAAAATTGCATGCTCGAACTTTTTTTTTCTCGGCCGTAAGCTTTGACTGTGGCAATCTATTTCAACTGTCACTAATGGAACACATGGAGACACAGGTGTGCCCAAATGGCCAAAAAAGGGGGGTGGAATGAATTTTAATAGGACTACCCTGCCAAATGGGCCCACCCACCTAATCAATCTGATGCCCTAGAGCTGGTGTAAGATTCAAAGGGTTTTGTGCAACCTTCTTTATGATTGGAGAAGGGTTTGGATCAGGGACACACTCCACCCCTTCTATGCTGTCAGAAAGCAACACCACCACGGTCATCTTGGAAGCTTGCATTCAGGATATGCTCAAGATGAGCTGTTTTATTGATTCAAGTGTGTGTGTTTTTACAATAAAGAGAGCAGAAAATTATCTAATTTTCACTATCCTTAATGCCCTGTGTGCCCCACCAAACCCTTATCATCTCTCCTTATTGGTGTGCTCTTCCATATCATTTCAGGAAGAAGATATCCGGTGAGAAGAACACAGGTCAAAGCTACTGGTGTCATTTATTTATGAGCTGGGTGTTGCTGAAAGTGGGCCACATGATCCATAGGCTGACCCGCGACCTGCTGAGTCATGGGTCTGGTTTTGACAACATAATTCATTAAAAGCAAACATTATGACCCAATTCTTTTTGGGTTGGGTTTGGACAGGCATATTGACTCTTGGTTTGGCGCAAATGACCCAATAACAATGGCACATTTGGGCCAACCTGGTGTTTTTTGTGCCCCCAATATCATACTGTGTGTCGGATCACAAGATATCCTCATATGCCAAATTTTACCCTGAGCCTGTTGAAGGTGTAATCCCTGTAGAAGGGAACTTGGCCATTGAAAGCCATACTGATGTATCAGATGCTTCTGGTATTCTCAGCCAGAATGCGGACAGAAGCAATGTGACATTCTCTGTTGCAATTTCCACTGAGATAGGTGCATTAGAAGGCATCAAAAGAAAGATGAATGTGCCAGGAGACTGGAGCATTCATAATAAAAAAAGAAATTAAATAAAAAATTATTACTTTCCACCAGGAAAAGTCTGCAGCTGATATTTTCTCAGAATCAATCCTATAAATAATTCCCTTATTTTCTCCCTCAATGTTGTATACACTCACTTTGATATATCCACTCATTCATATACACACACACTTGACCAAAAATCCCTTATAGAGTTTTTATCAATCAATTTATCTTATTCTACTAACTAGCTAATCCACCAAATTAATAAAAAGGTCAAAAGTTACAAATAGAATCTCCTAAGGGTCAGGTAGTCCTCCATTCTTCAATTTGATGTTTTCCCAAATTGCAAAACCTGACCCTGTGAGGACATTATCCCACTTAGCAGCATCATTCCCAACTAAAAGCAATTCATCTTCCTACTAATCTTTCTTCTGTCCTTGGCATTGATTCCCTGAACCAAGAACTTACTACTTGTGTTTTTCTAACTATCCCCCTTCACTCTCCTCCACCTGTTTTTCTGTTTGGTTTTTCTACAAAAAAGAAACCACATAAATTTCCTCTTAACAAACCATTGGCCTTGTGCCTCAAAAATCCGTTTTTTTTTTTTTTTTTTTTTTTTTTTTTTTTTTTTTTTTTTTTTCATTGAAAAGTGCTTCCTCATACCAGGATCCTTTGTTGAAATTATTCAGAGAAGGCTGTTATCACAGATTTCTTCACTGATCTTCTAAGCTGAATGTTAGAGATCTAGGATATACAAAATATATATGAACAAAATGTTGTTGTCTTTTTAATTTGTTTGATCCCTTACTTAGGAAATAAACTCACTTTAAACAACCAAGTGTGTTTCATTTTTCCACTATAGAGGCACCGTCTCACAAACCTGTAGAAGAGTAGGAATGACTGTTGGTGTGCAGCTATCATTGAAAGCTCAGTACTCTGGTCTCCCCGTCCAGGAGGTTCAAGACCCATTATCTGTGCACACTCAGACATTCAATGCTAAATTCTCCTCTTCCAAAAATCTGGTCTTTGAGACAATATGGCGCCACCAACCATGAGCCACTACACCTTTTGGTAAAAAGAATCACAGCATAGCAGCCAAAATATTTTGGTCCACCAATCCTGTAGTGTTAGCAGCTCCCAAGAGCTGCTATTCTGTGATGCTTTTGGTGGTGTTTTTCTGCTAAGAAGCGCTGTAGAAAAGCCTGGGTTTTTTCCTCAATCCATTAGTTTTAGCACAAATCTGCTAAAAGCTACAACAAGAAAAGGCATTGGCTGTTGGCAATTTTTGATAGTCAGTTCAGAGGGCACAGTGTTGGCACCAGAAGTGTGATCTGTATGATCATGTTCCAGTTCAGGCTGAATACATTCCTTTTTATATCTTCAAATTTCACCCATACATTGCAACCGCCCCTGTGATTATTATTTCTATTTTTATCTGTTTATGTTCAAAGTGTGATTCATGGGTTATTGGACACAAGTTTACATGTGCAAAGGATATTTTGAAATGATTTATAGGGGAGTGAATTGTTTGGCCATGAGGAGTTCTTTTAGAGGTTGGATGCTGAGAATTGATACACAAAACCGTACCAATAAATATCTTTCTGTGAATAACCTTGAAAGATGTTGCTGTAGTGATTGAAATATGGGCACATTTTCAACACACAAGAATACCTGATATGTATATGAATATCTCAGCCTTGATACTTTGCACAGACATCACCATAATACAAGAGTTTCTGTGCAGTGGCTTATCATAAACATTTGCCACCCATTTGATTTGATTAATTTTCATAATTTAGGAAAGTGCTGGAAGAAAAAAAAATATTAAGTTGGGTGTTTAAACACATCCAAGATGCCAGTGACTAATGACACTCTCCACCCAAGCTCAAATGAAAAATTATTGGTATTTCCAGAAGCAGGGATAACTCCATCAGCCATCTCCAAAAATCTGGGTATTGCATGGGGTGCTTGGTCAACAGTGTGAGGAATAATTTCCTGGTTTTCAAAGTGCAGGACTGTTTTGCCAACTCCAAAGCCAGGGTGCCTTGGAAGACTAGCAATTGAAATATTCAACAAAGGTCCATCCTTGAGGAAAACCAAATACCTTGAAGGAGCAACTGGCCACTCCTATCTCAAAAATAACTGCATAACGCTGAGCTCATGAGCTTGTATTTGATAACCAGGTTGCAGCAAAGAAATACTTTCTCATGGAGAAGCATGAATCTCTCTGGATGAGATTTATGAATGAGCAGAAGGAATGGACTGTAGACAATTTGAAGAAGGTCCTCCTTCAAGATTGGGAAGAACTTCAAATTGATCTCAGCTTGGTGAAGAGAGCATGAAAAATATGACAAGAACCTTCCTCCAACTTTCAAGAGTAACCAAAACTAAATGCTGGTGTGGGGTGCTTTCTTCAACATCACCAATGAGGGACCTCTAACATGAATTCCACCCGGAAAACAAAAAGAAGCCTACTTCTTCAAGAACATTTATCAAAAGGTGCTGGCTCCATTTCTGAACAAGACCAATGCCACCCAAAATTTAATACTCATGGAGGACAATGCTCCTGTCCACACCACTCATATAAGTCAAGAATTCCTTAAGAGCAATAAAATTCATAAGATGGATTGGCCAGCATAATATCCAAACTTCAATACTATTGAGAACAAGTGGCTTGTCCTGAAGCAGGAAATCCAAGATCTCTACCAGCCCCAAACAGTCCCTGAAATGCAAGAAGAAATCCAGCAACCATGTCTGACTTTCCAATCTATATATTTGACCATCTCATCAATTCTATGCCTAATAGTATGAAAGCTGTGATTGAAGCTGAGGCTGGTTCAACTTGTTGGTAGCTTTACCATGCATTTTGTTAAATTTTTTGAAGTTCTTAACTTCCAGTCAAGGATGGAGGAGATGAAGAGAGTTCAGAGGGGGGAAAGACACTCAGAAGGAGGTCGGTTTATGAAAGTGCGGAAAAAGATGGTGGAGAACCAATGATTTTGATTGGCTTGTAACTAGGCTAAATATATTGGCTAAGTACAAGCTGGTCAAATTGTGATTGAGAAGGAAATTGAATAAAACAATTGAGAGATGATTTTGAGTTTGGACAAGACAGACTAGATAAGATACTTTATTTAAATCAGACCAGATAAGCTTGATGGGAAAAATAAAATACATCACAGATAAAAAGGGGCATTAATTTTAATTCATCAGCTGAGAGAAATCAAAAGACAAGAAAAAAATTACTGAGATAATTAGTTGGTGGATCAGATTCATGTCCAGGGTTCATGACTACAAGACTGAGATAACTGAAAAACACACAGCAGACTTCTTTTGTATTGTTATAGTATCAGTGAGATCAAGAAAAGATAAATAAGGGACAAGAATTATGAAGGAAAGAGTTTAAATTTAAACATTGATCATCTGAAGTTATGCAAGAATGCTGGACTTTTTCTTCTTGTTCTTGGATTTATCCATCTTCATCTGCTTTTTGTTCTTCATCTTGGTCTTCCTCAGAGTTGATGTCACTGCAAAAGAAAACTTGCTCAACTGCCTGAAGTGGACATTCAGCATGCTCCAGCCAAGCTGTCATCCAAACTCCACCCGTTTGCATATTTAGATAATTTGGCACAGTCACTGTGCAGTATGCACAGGGACTTTCCATCAAAGCTTAGTTGAATCACTCTTGGAGAAAGGTCGGAGTAACAACAGAAGCTTCCTGGCAGTTTCTGAATGTCAACTGCAGGCATTCACCAGGGGACGATTCATGGCACCTGCTTGCCGAGTGCCATCGCGTATATGCTCCCATAGGTTTGGTTTG
>LAVV01010264.1:4533-23050 GCA_001263375.1 Puccinia sorghi
GGTTTTTTATTTTAGAAGGAGAGAATGAAAGAGAATGAAGAAAAGAAAACGTGGCAAAGAAACAGTCACAGAAGTGTCACAGAACTGTAAAGAATGGAAGACCCGGACAGTGTAATTCCAACAAAACCAACACTTTGGTGTAGCATTTCTTTTGGCCAATGACCAGTGGAAAGGTTAATCTACTTCATGAGTGAACTTTGAATTCTCTTATTAGCTCCAATATCCTCATGTCTTTTCTACAGAATCCATACTCCCAGGAGTATCAGACAGAATTGACTTGCTCACCATACCAGCTATCACAATAAGTCCAGGCTATTTATAAGAAAGTGTTATCAATGGTACCTGATCATCATGAAGCTGAAATGTTTGAGGCACTCAAGGAACAGAAGCAGCTCACAATTTCCTTGGACGACTGGACCAACATTTCTGGTAACAGAATATATGCATTGATGGCCCTGAAAGGAGCTAAAAAAAGTACTTTTTTTGACCTGAGTCAAAAGCAACATACCACATTTAATATCTTCTCAGCAATCAAGGACTCACTAAGATCCAGTAATTTTGGTTGATCAAATATTTGGTGTTGTAACAGAATCTCCATCTACTACCATGTGAGACTCCTGTGGGTCCAATAATAATATTTGGTGAAGATCCTCTCAGGGGGAAATAAATTGCTAGATAGTTCAAAGCTATTACAACTGAAGGGTGATTTTAAAGACCTGTAAAGAACCTATAGCTTTTTATTATTCAAAAGAGCAAAGACCAGAACTAAAAAGAAATAAAGAATCAAATGAGAATGTGAAGAACAAAAGGATGATGAGATTTTTAGGAGACAAACCCTGAGAAGATATGATGATCTTTAAAGACGACAACTGAATGAGGATGAGACGACAGAGAGGATGACAAAGACTAAAGGAGGTGGATGATTAGCGATGTGTTTTTTGATTGAGAAAATGAACAAAAACAAACCCTATAAGAATAGGTTAAACACAATGTAGAACACGGAACACGAGACACGAGACAAGGGAAGAGGAACTGAGAGAAAAAGGAATTAGCCTGATGGGATTTGAGCCGAGACGGTTTGCGGTTTCATTTCTCACCAAGTTGGGAGCCAGATAGGCTGTCCAAGTTAAGGCTTCACCGGAGGTTTTGAGGATTGAAGTGGCGGACAAAGTGGACGACGATGTGGGTTTTTCTGAGGACGCGGATGAGAGACGTGGTTGACTGAACGTGGATCAATATGATTTGCCGGGTCCGGTACAGTGAGAGTTTGAGATTTAGTTAGAATGACAAATTAGGTTTGTTTCTGACATGACACGGTTCGTGACAGACCCCGCACATGCGTGCGCCCGCGCACAAGAAAGTAGCGCGGAGAGCAGATAGCCGCGATATTTCAACACCCCCCTCAACTTGGTGAGTAATGAACCAGAAAGCATTTTTCACGAAGTCGAGTCAGGGACTGGAGATTGCTGGCTTTTGTCAGAGTGTCTGCAATCATTTTCTCAGAAGGAATCAAGGTAACTGCGATTTCATTCTTGTCCTTCAGGTCTCTGAGCCATTTCATCTTGATGTCAAGATGTTTTGTTTTTGAGTTCGACCCGAAATTCTTTATCTTCTCCGCTAGACCCTGATTATCAATGTGAAAGTTGGTTGGATTCAGCTTATCATCCCATAGTTCTTCCACTAGAAACTTGATCCACTGATTCTCTTGAACTCCATCGGCTAGAGCGTTCAGTTCAGCTTCAGTTGACGAGAGAGCTATGTTTCGTTGTCTTTTGCTGTTCCACGCTATCGGACATTGTTTCCAAAAACAAATTGAGCCACTTCGCGAGATGCGCGTTTCAAGATCATCGGCCCATGTGGCGTCCGTGAAATGTTGAAGAGATTTGACATCAGAGTTGCTTGGACGTAATTTGAGATGAAGATTCCGAGTACCGTTGACATATTTCCAGCAGTGAATCACTTCCTTCCAATGAGTGATTCCTGGATCATTGTTGAAGCTGGATAGGATAGAGACTGCTGGCGCTAGATCCGGTCTGGTTCTGCAAGAGAGATAGTTCAGAATACCGGTGAATGTCCGGTAGTTGATGCCAAGACGTGAGAACTCTTCTTTTTCTTCTTGTGTTGCTGGCTTGAATTGTACTCCTACGGAGAGCGGAGTGTTGACTGATTTGCATTCAGTTAAGCCTAGCATCTTCAAGCCTTTGTCGATGAGTTTCTCTTGTGATAGCGTGATATGATCCTTAGTGATTTCAACGTCCATTCCAAGGAGAGTGTCAGGATCGTGAGCTGTAGAGTTTGGGAATCTATTCAAAAACAGCTCTTCAAACGCTTCTACATTCCCTGCGACTATGAGATCATCTACATGAAAGAAGATAAAGGAGTTCTTATCTTGATGAATGTAGAGACACGGATCTGATGTGGATTGATGATAATTGATCTGTTCAAACCACGACGTCAACGTTTCGTACCAGTTGGCTGGTGCTTGTTTCAGCCCATACAGAGATTTTTTTAGTCGTAGGAATGGAGCTTTTCTGTTCGAGCCTTCTGGAGTCTTGATGAACAGTGTTTCTTTTAGAGGAGCATACAGGAATGCACTTTTCACATCGAATTGACGTATAGGAAGTTGTTTATCGATGCCAAACATCAGCAGGACCAACAGCGTGGTGAATTTCCCTGTAGGCGCAAAGGTGTCACCGTAGTCTTCACCTTCAACTTGAGAGAAACCTTGAATGCACAGACGCGCCTTTTTCCGTTCACCCGTTGATAGTGTAGCTGGTTTGGTTTTAAATACCCATAGTGTACGTAGGAAGGAATCAGGGGTCTTGAATTCATCTTCCCAAACCTCATGATGTTCAATATTGGAGAGTTCCTCGTCGGTGGCATTCCGCCACAGAGTTTTTTCAGAGGACTTCATGGCGTTTTTAAAGGACGTTGGATCAGCGGTTAGATACGAGTATTTGATGGGTTTAACTTGAGTCGTGCGTTCGCGGAGGTTTCTGATGTTTGAGTCTTCTTTTGCCGGCTCTAGAGCTGAATTCAGTGGTAACACATCCGGCACGGTTTCGTTACAGAATTCCTCAGCTTCTTGTTCATCAAGTCTTTCTTCTGATATTGAAGACTCCTCCTCTCCCGATTCATCGTCAATTGACGGATCCCAATCGCTACTTTTCTTATCCGGAGCCGAGTATTCCAAGAATTGAACATTCTTGGTTTCCACAATCCTTCCTTCGTCTGAGAGTATCCGATACGACTGTAGTTCGTCCGTGTAGCCAATCAATTTCCCCAGTTTTCCTTTTGGCTTCAACTTCGAGAAAGATTGTTCGGGTTGAATCAGGAAGGAGACACGATTTCCAATAGGGTAAAAGTAGTTAAGAGGAATACATCGACCCTTGAATAGCTCAAAGGGTGACTTCTTTGTACGATGTGTTGGAATTTGATTGAGAGTCAAAGAGCTGACTTTGGCTATCTCATTCCAGTATTTTCTCTCGATTCCAGAGTCTTCTAAGATTGTTCTCATGGATTCAATGATAGTCCTATTGAACCTCTCTGCCAGCCCATTTTGTTGAGGAGTGTACGCATCAGAGGTACGTTGTTTGATGAGGTGGGACATGCAGTAATCTTTTAGATTCGAGTTCAAGAATTCTGATCCTCTGTCTGAGTGAATTGTAGAGGGATAATACCCGAGACGCTTAGCTTCAATGTCAACGAGAAATGAGATTGTTTCTGCTACGTCGCTTTTGAGTTTGACAGGGATTGCCGCACAGAACCTAGTACAACTGTCCACAACAGTTAAAATGAAGCGATGGCCTTGATAAGATGGTGGCCAGATAGGACCCATAAGATCTAAGTGAACTTCTTCAAATGGTCGTGATGCAGGTTTGTGTACTGATTTGAATGAGGCTTTGGTGATTTTAGATACTGCACAGGATTCGCAGTTCTTGACAATCTTCAATGCGACACCGAGTTTCTTTCTCAGTCTGTGATAGCTGACATGGCCCAGAGATTTATGTAGAAATTCGGCAGACGAGAGATGACTCGAGTGTTCAATATTCTCAAATTCCAAACTTGGGAGATTTCCAGTGTAGGTACCAGTCATTTTAATTTCATTATCCTTGACGATTTCAAACGAGTTTTTATTGAATTGAATAACATAATCTTCGAGTATCAGACATCGAACAGACAGAAGATTTACAACGAGATCTGGAATGTATAGTACGTTTTTAAGGAGTATGTTGCCGTACTTGTTTTTTAGTCTGACAGTTCCCGTCCCTTTTATTTTGAGTAGATTGTGTGTGGAACTTGTCTGAACGCATCCTAGTTCTTTGACTTCTAGGGTGAAAAACAGGTGTGGATTTGAAATCATGTGAGCTGACGAACCCGAGTCCAGTATGAACGTTTGAGGTGATTTAGACAGTGATGTGTGAAAGCTACTGACGGAGGATTCCGATTTTCCAGTGTTCCTTTTTTGAAATTCTGCTGGACGTAGGTGAGGATGAAGCATCCAACAATTCGCCTCATTGTGTCCAGTGGCTTTAGGATTGTGAGCAGTCCGTCGACATTTCTTGTCTTCTTCCGTGAACAATGATATGGGATTTGCCTTCGAACCACTACCGCTAGCTCGAATCTCCAAGTTGTGTTCGTGTACTCTGAGGTGTTCAAAGACAACATCGATTGTGGGTTCCTTGTCCGAATGAGTGATTTGATTCACGATATCATTCATTTCCGCAGGAAATTTATGTATCACCATGTGACCAATCGCGTCGTCTGCGAACGTCCAACCGACTTCTATCAATTGTGATTGGAAGTTTTTCATGGTTGTGATGAACCCGGGAATATCGTGAGGCGTGTACGGCGCACGGAGGAAGGACTGAAAGACACGAGCTTTATTCGAAGCTTGATTGGAAGCAAAGAATTTGACGATGGCCTTCCAGATGAGGCGTGCATCATCTTCATTAATGCTGTCGACCACATTCGCCTGAACGGTAGATTCCAATTTCGCCACGATTATAGCTTTAAGAAAGTCATTTTCTTCGTCAGAAATAATTCCTTTTTCTGTCGTGAGAGAAACTTTGAGTTTCACAACATCCAAGAAATTGTATACGCGTCGTCTCCAATGAGTATAGTTGTCCATCGAAAGTAAAGGAATCCCTTCGATGACAGTTTTCAAGACAGAGGACTGGATTTTGTCCATTGCGCTAGATCCAGTTGTCGGAGCAGAGTTCTGGTCTTTGGTAGATGATTGTATAGGTTTTTCGCCTTCGGACATGTGATGATCGGCGGCGCTTCTTCGACTGTTAATCGTAAAGAACCTATAGCTTTTTATTATTCAAAAGAGCAAAGACCAGAACTAAAAAGAAATAAAGAATCAAATGAGAATGTGAAGAACAAAAGGATGATGAGATTTTTAGGAGACAAACCCTGAGAAGATATGATGATCTTTAAAGACGACAACTGAATGAGGATGAGACGACAGAGAGGATGACAAAGACTAAAGGAGGTGGATGATTAGCGATGTGTTTTTTGATTGAGAAAATGAACAAAAACAAACCCTATAAGAATAGGTTAAACACAATGTAGAACACGGAACACGAGACACGAGACAAGGGAAGAGGAACTGAGAGAAAAAGGAATTAGCCTGATGGGATTTGAGCCGAGACGGTTTGCGGTTTCATTTCTCACCAAGTTGGGAGCCAGATAGGCTGTCCAAGTTAAGGCTTCACCGGAGGTTTTGAGGATTGAAGTGGCGGACAAAGTGGACGACGATGTGGGTTTTTCTGAGGACGCGGATGAGAGACGTGGTTGACTGAACGTGGATCAATATGATTTGCCGGGTCCGGTACAGTGAGAGTTTGAGATTTAGTTAGAATGACAAATTAGGTTTGTTTCTGACATGACACGGTTCGTGACAGACCCCGCACATGCGTGCGCCCGCGCACAAGAAAGTAGCGCGGAGAGCAGATAGCCGCGATATTTCAACATTAGTTGATGTCACATAGTGGCCTACTGTTGATCTTAAAATTTTTTTTTAGCTGTTTGTTAGTTGTGTAGCATAGCATAGCTCTCATTGAGATACGCTAAGCTGGCTGTTAGCTGAGAAAAAGCTATGCTACAGATTCTTTAAAATTCTTTTAGTTCAAGGAATGCTAGGCTAACTGTTAATGTAGCGGAAAATATTTTCAACTAACGCTACAAAAAAAATTCAAGCATAATTTTCTGCTACGCCAACATTGAGTACAGTAGAATAATCTCTCAACTAACACTACACAAATTTGGAACAGAAAAAAAAAAACTGCTACGCTCACGGTTATTGGCCATGTAGCATAGTCAGCAGGACCAATCAATAGTCACTACATGACAGGTGACATCAGGCCAACCCCCAGCCATCTACCTGCAACTTTAGACTGCCCCAGCTGTTAGTACAAAGACTAAACACTTAAAGCCACTGTGCAGAGCNCATTTCAGCCAGTCTCATAGCCTTTTGGTTAGGCTCAACGCTTTGTTTGATTAGGATGACTCAGCGTATGACACTTACCTACAGGTCCATTGCTACATGGACCAAGTATGTCAAGCAAGATAATGGCGAGCTACATAATTCTCTTGGGGGTACTACGTTTGCCGCACGGATTGCATTCTTGTGGGTCCATCTCCATTTTCAACATCAACAAGGAAGACACAAAGCCAGCTGGGAAAAGATTGATGAACACCTCAAAATTCTGCGATTGAAGTCACAGAACTACCGGGATGGGTGAGTACAGGAGCTCATCTACCAAAAGTTTCCTTTGACTTATTGATGCTGCTACCCCACAGTCTGTCCGCACTTGTGATGGAGCTGGACCAGCGCCTGTGGAATGGTAAGACCACGGCAGACAAGACTGCCCACTTAGAATATGGTTTTCCTAGCAATGTGGTCATATCTGCTTGGGCAGCCTCATTCACTGCTGACCAACACGGACACGAGTCAAACAACGCAGGTAGTGTACCTCCAACCCATTAAGAGCTACGGTTTTTTTTTTTTACTTGTTGCTATCTCTGTCTCACTCTTGTTACGTGTAAAGCTGTCATTGTATCGCCTGTGGCGCCTTGTAAATCTTCTCATGGCCTGGTGGCCGCTCATTCAATAAATACAAAAAATTAACTAAAAAATACAAGATAAAAACATGCCGTACTGGCTGATCGGAGTACAAATAACGGGATGGGTCCGACGGCCCGCCGGTTTTCCAACCAGGCCCAAGAAAAAAAAATCCGACCGCTGCTTCTCAGTGAGGAAGCGGGTCGAATTGATGTCGAGGAGGTTGCAATTCCGTTTTGGAATCGAAAACATGCCCGCGAAATTTTCGGAGTAGGTTTCCGAAGCCAAAAGGATCCGCGTTGATTGCCGGATCCAATTCGAATTGGGTCTTTGGGGAACACGAGGACCGTCGCCTGCTCGTCCGCCCCTACGCAGGGGCACATCGAAAATAATTCGTCTCACATGCGAATCCTTTTCGACCCAGTGCCTCTGCTGTCATCCCACGCTGCGCCGCGGTTGCAATGACATGGAAAGGGGCTCGTTGTGGTTGTCAGCTACATGCCCAGGGCTGAAATAATTGGGTTTTCGCAAGCTTTTCACCTTGCGGATTGCCAGAGGTTAGCTGCAAACTCTGTTTCCGCTAGGTTTACAAGAATACCGGTAATAAATCAACTATTAGGCATTGATACTTCATCTGAATCGTTTTCTGATCGATCAGAGAACCGGATTGCCAGCCAAGTCGGGTTTTCATCCGTCCTGAAGTTAATTTTCTTCACCTGTGGTGTACCCATCCGGAGCCTGAGTCTCATCACAATCTTCAGGATGTTGCCATTTCTATGGGAGACAATAGGATTTTTTTTTTGATAGGATTAGAACTAATTCCTGCCAGAGGAGATGAGAAGGCACTAGCAGACAAAACAAGATACAATCATCCAGGACTGTAACCCCAGGAGCCCGCCCCAGTCCGATTTCCTGATCAAAAAATAAACATTTCGCGTTTCCTGCCGCTCTTTGCTGGCCTCTTTACAAGCTGCACAAATGCCTCCATGAGAACCGCAGAATATAGATGCAACGAAACCGGGAAGAAATTAAGATGTCCGGATGAACCTTTCTGTCTGCAAGCCACCTCGGAGGCCAGCCTTCATAACGGTTTGTTGCTTGCAGAGATATAGCCAAAACTGAAAAGCAACTATCATCTGAGACAAACAACAGTTGGTACGCACAGCAATATTATGTGAAGGCGTGCTGAAGAAACATGGATAGACATGATGGGTGGTTGTGAGTGCAGGAGATGCCTCCATCGTATGTTATACCTTTGTATCTGCCGGCTGGTTGTATTTCCTCGTGCGAAGGTCCCTCACCCTTGATCAGTCTAGGCCTAGGGTTCAAATTATCTATGATTGCTTGATTCTTGGAAATCCGAGTTGAACAAAGCTGAATGAGGCTGTTTCCCCAAAAGAGCGCACGTTTTTTTTTCAGCCATATTTTATTCCACTGGCCTCGTTCTGTGCTTCTGTCGACATACGTAAATAATACCACAAGCAAGCTTGTCGATATGTATATTTCCTTCCTCAGGCTTTCGGGGCCATCCTTCACCAGCTCTATGGTCATGGGAGGTCTACCGAGCCTGCGCATGCCCACAGCCCCCTGGTCATCCATTCGTACATATTGGCCTATAATTGGCCTGCCCCTCATCTCTTGCGTCGTCATAGCACTTCCATAAGAGGGAATGCCCAATTTCAGCCAAGCAGTCATATCTTGTATTCACAGCTCCAGCTTAGAATTATGGCAGTCGGTTGATCATATATCCAGGCTGGACAAGACTGTGCAATATCCAGAGTCTTGTGATACAAGCCACAACTCAAAATCATCTCCTCGTATTAATTATCCCCGATTCCAGCTCATTTTGTTCATCTTCATCTTGAGTAAACTTTGATTGCACACGCTATCGTTCTTTCCTTCCAAGGTACCACCACCTAAACAGATTAGCAAGTTGAAACATCGCTATAGAAAATCAAGCTACATGCAAAGTGTCCCAAAATATGAATGTGTGCCTCCTTGTGTTGGACTATCAAGAAATCAAACAAGAAATGTCCTTGATTGAAGCTGATCAGTACGTGAGTCCGCTCAAAGGGCACATGGCGACACAAGCTCTCGAGAAAGCAAACAATCGGGCATTGCATCTCTCTTCTCGCATAATTGAAAAAAGGCTTGCAGCAGGATCAGGAGGTAGGGAAGTTTTTAGCTCAAGGGGGGGAGGGAGGAGCAGCTGGAAGAGAGGAAGATTAAATATTTTCCATTTGATCTGAACAAGTTCTCCATCGGCCGCCCTTAGTTGGACTGACTGTCAACTGGCTGGCCCCTATTCTCCGTTCCCGACATAGGTGTGGGCCAGCAAGCTCTCCTCCACCATCTCCACCTCCTCCACCATCTCCACCTCCTCCACCATCTCTTCTGTAAACAAAGTATTTTAAATTTGTACAATTCTCCAAGCTGAAGCATTTTGCAAGTTCACAATTGTGTGCATATTTCTCTACGTTTGGAGAAGTGGTTCGCACCAACAAGCTATATCCGCAACAGGTCGAGAGCTGGTGGACGCTTTCATACTCTCACTTGAGAATTCCTATTGGGAAGTCAAGCCATCTCCCTCTATATACTCACACCATCTGAACACGCCCTGCTCCCCTCTCTCATCTCTCTCTCTCTCTCTGTCCCTTGACCCCGTCTATCTTCAAGCATCCGAGAGTTTTCAATCTGTGTGCATCTCCCCTAACTAAAAACAACTCCAATTTTATCCTTTGGTATTCAAGTATTTTCCATCCCTCCTCCTTCCTTGCGGATCTCCATGTGAGCTATCCTGCCCGTCGGGAATAACTCCTTTATCATCAACCTGTGTCCCCTGCCAATTCCTTCCCTGCAACATCTATTACACACACACACACATATATATATATAATATACATATTCCGTCTCTTTATCCACACCTTTGGGTGTACGCAGGGACTCCAAACAAGCAACATATTTAACAGGACAAAAAAAGATGGCAAAAGACTGCCAATGCCATCGACTGTTCTATCCGACCTTGATCAGGTCACGCTCTTCGAATCCAGTCAGCTCGTTGAAGTCCAAGACGACCGTGTCGCCCGTGGTCACTACCTTGAAGACGATTGCCGTCATCCAAAGGAAGAAGCGGAAAAACGAAGACCTGTTGCTGTCCAGCTCCAACATAATCAAAATTGCTCCCAGCCATCCCAAACGCTCTCTCCCCAAAGACTCCTTCGAACTCAATTATCGCCAGCTCAAACAAAACGTCTTCGATCCCCACCTTCAACCTTCCTTCCATAAGGCCACCAACAGATTTTCCGGTGGATTGGACCAGTACGATGCAGGTGTGTCCCCGCTTTTTCTTTTCTTTTCTTTTTTTCCGATCTTCGAGTTGGAATTTGTTGACTCAATCATTCTTACTATGACTATCCCCATCACTTTCAATGATGGTCAAAGCCATAAGGCGCAAGCAAGATAAAGTCGCAAAGCAGCAGATGGGAATCAATAAGCCGGAGGGATCGCACGTGGACTCGTCGAATTCCAACACATGCACGAAGAACAAGCCATCCAACTATGACCGACGGGCCAACAGATCATACATGAGAAGTGCAGGTCATCGTGCGTTATATGAAGGCAACAAAGAGCGCTTCAGTCGGACTCGGAAGCCGTCGCTCGAATATGCGAGCAGCTGGAAAGTGCGGCCCATGTCGGTGATCCAAGACGGAACATGGAGCAATCTAGGCTCTCATTCGCCAACCACCAAGATGGGCAACACCCATATCCAGCAGCATCAAGACGGGCGCAGCGACCACTTGATTTTCTCCATGTCGCCCTTCAGCTTGCCCCACACTTTGTCCTTCACCACCTCCACCTCACTTACCCATCCCCACAATCCTCCCAGCCCCATCCTGGCCCTCGAACCTGCCAAGAAGATCAAGAGCCTGGAGCCCCTCGAAGACAGTGACGACGATCAGGACGAAACGCTCATTTCCGTCACCTCCGTTTTACCCATCGATATCATACCCCAATCTCACTCTTTCTCTTGACCTCCCCGAACCTCAGCACTCCCTGGCTCATCTCCTATAGACTCCGAATCTTATTACTCCTTTCCATCATACCAAGAAAAAAAAACCCCCCAAAAAAATCCAACCAAGCCTCCCCAAGCTGCATCCCCTTTTTCTGAAACCTTGTTTGTTCATCATCTCCCAGCAGACCACACCCTTTTATTATTTCATCTTCCTCTCTCCGCTGTTGACTCTGCGGGGTTTGAGCCTGCGGAGAGCCAATTGTCCCTTTCCACTCTCCCCTTTCAAGCACCCACCTCTATTTATCATCCATCGTCACCGTAAAAGAACAAAAAAAAAAGATAGATCTCCCCACTCACTCACTCTTTTATCTATCAGCACACACTTTTATGCACATAAAACCCCTGTATCGTCACTTTTTTTTTCTCACAACTGATTTTTTCACAATGTAGAACAACCTACTATCATCATCATTATTATCAAGGAAGAAAGAATCGATATACCATGAAATATGTTTCCTTGAATTAATTGTTTAGAAGAGAAATTACAATTGCGGACGTCAAAAACCTGCCCAGGATTGGCCTTTGTCCGACATGCCTGGGCAACAAACCTGGAAGAAATCTTTTTTTTTTCTTCGCGCGTAAATATGGTTAAAAATGTATCTGAAAGAATATCCAGAGGTCAAACAAAGCCCCAAGATCGGTATAAGGAGCCAGGGAGATCTTTAATTGGCATAAAAGGATTTTAATACATACACTAAACCCATACTTATGGGCTAAAATATGGTACTGACCTAAAAAATAAAAATAAAAAAAGACTCGGTCAAACCCATCAAGGTTATATTTTTGAACTCTGCACACCTGTGTGAGTCCAAAAATGTAGTAAAAAATTATTAATGCATACATTGGCCTCCGGGGGAGAGCCCTGCATGTCCTTTTTTTTCTTCTTTTTTTTGAAGGCAGGACCAGACAGACAAAACTATGGCATACGCAACTTGAGCAGCAGCGTGTGGACCTGTCTTGTTTGTGTATAAGTGCAGAAATCACTCGTGGAAAACTTCAAGCCTCGCTGATGTCCTTGTTGATATGGTAGCTGGCTTGAATCCCGCATGATGATGAACATAAGTGATATAAATAAGCAACACCCTCAAATACACCCCCCCTCTCCCATTTGTTGTCATACATGTAAAGACCGAAGAGATAAAGAAGGGGTGCGGAAGACCTTAAGGTAATCCTACAACACTGTTAGACAAGGCTCGACAGAGGTTGGGCAGCAGTGTAGACACCCCTCAATGATGAGGGAAAATAATTGAATGATTTATAGACGAGTGAGATAAGAGATGATGTACGATGAATCTTGAATAAATAAAAGGGATTACAACAAGCAAGAGCGCGGGGTAATTAAACTGGTTTCATCCTAATTTATTATCCTTCCGCAACCTCTTGAGTCTTCCCCAAGCGGCAGTCATTCACTCTGTGAGTGTTCCTAACTGTGATACTTCAATAACGTATAATAACTACCTTTGTTACCTTCCAGGTGTTTGTGATGGAATGGCTGTTCCCAATAATTCATATAAAGATTTTTTTTTCTGAGATATTCCAGTCTATTTGGGATATCTATGAGTCAACTAGTTGAACTTGTTTTTCCAGGTTTACTTGATGACAACAAGAAAGTCAAGTAGATAAGGCTCTGCCGTTTGGCTGCCCCAAACTGTCATAATTTTTCTTTTTGTTTTTTTTGTGGGATTTTTACAGAGGGAAGACCAAATAAGACCGGATATCATGATTACAACAGTGGGTGTTTGGCATGGGCTCCAGCTTCATAATGTACATGTCACTTAACAGAAATTCATTAAGGTTTCCAGCCAAAGTGATTATTTTGGTCTGCACCAAAATATGCACTGTCATAAGCCAAAAAAAACTCCTACAGGTCATTGTAATATCTCACATAGGGTTTTCAAACCCTATTTGCAATATTATGCAAACCTTACCCAACGGTATGAGTGGAATTCCGAGTGATTTGACTCAAACACAACTTCTGTCTGGAATGAGTTTACATGACAAGTATATGATGTCCGCACTGCTGTGTGGCCTTTTTCCTCATATCAGAAGAAGGAAGAGAGCACCGTTTATTTCTGGCAAGAAAAAAAAGACCGAGTTTTTTGAATGATATTAGTGCAAGATTGTATAGGAACAGATAATCATTGTTTGTCCAGGTCTTTTCGAACCCCCCTGCTTCTTCAAAAGCTTGGGTTTAATTTGTATTCTTGACATAATATGAGGTCCCGCTTTTTAATTTTGATCTATTCCTTAACTCTGTAGTTTCCTTTTCCTGGTTTTTATATCAATTCAAGAGGATGAAGAGGCAAGTTTTTTTCAACTCAAGTTGGTGCTCATATTACGTCCAACAAGCCACAATCAGTTGACTTTATCCCAGGCTATCTGGACTGGACTAAATCTATTTAAAATTTGTCTTTCTGAACTACCAATTCAAATCAATTTAATGAAGTTCAACAGTACCGTGTATTCTTGTTAAATCATTTTATTGCACCATTGATCAAATTGAATGAAGGGCACAAATATTAAATAGAATGAGCTTAAGCATGGTAGATTTTTTGTTGAAATATACCATCTTTTTTTTATTGGAGAGAAATTTCCTGATCAAATGACTCTGTTCATGATTCCCAAAAAAAAAGAAAAAAGAAAATGCAGGAGAGGTTGACTCTAGTGGTGTTAGAGCTCAAAATCCTGCAATTTCTGGGTAAGAAAAATCCAAAAGCTGGTTGGAAACAAGTTCCACATCATTAAAATGAATCCCCAAAGAATTTGTCCTGTCACTTCTATCTATTGGTCTGCATTTGGCTACTCCAAAAATACTCGAGGACAGCCAAGAATTTCTGGTAACATAATTTCTGTGAATCCCCCAAGTCCACTCATTGAATTTCTTTTCCATGAATTACACCTTTACCATAATTTTTATAGAATTAAAAGTTAATTCACACAATTTTGATACCATATTTGATGAAGAGGTATCCTAAGAATTTGGTGCTTCTTGCACACACACGCCCTTGCATTATTATCAAACAGGCTCTCTTTTCTGGCAAAATCGATAATCTCTCTCTTCGAGCAATTAAAAACAGGTTAATTTAATTATAACTTTGCATTCAGGTATTAGGAATTTGTATCTGATTATTTTGAGAAATAATATGATGGGTAGTGACTAGAATTAAATAACAATTAGGGTTTTCGCCGGCAAATCAAGGATTACAGAAATTACACTCAAATTTAAGGAAAGTGTTTGCCTGCCCAAGGAAATGTCGAAAGCTTAATAATTGAAGAGATGATTAAGTTATTAGTTTGAGATGAGTGAGAATGGGAAAAAGTGTCTGAGATGTTATTGGACATTCAATGGCCGCCCTTACTGAAAGCACGGCCGATATTACTTGAGATCAGATACTTCGGTGATCAATGATAAGTTGGCTTCGCGAATCCCATTCGAGAATTCCCAAACTGTGAAAGCAGATATGAGATCCCAAGTTCAGAAAATCATCAGTGTGGTAAGGAATTGAAAAAAAGAACTTACGTCGAACGTAGTGTAGTAACTTTTCATGAAGGAGATTCCTGCAATGATGAAAATATTTGCGGTGAGGAAAAGACGGATATGTTTGGGACCACAGACATAAGTACAGACCCAAGATCCAGTTTCCGCCTGTCTCACTTCCAAAGACGGCTCCAACGCAGCGATCACTGCCAGGAGAAACCTTGCCGAGCTACGCGAGACCGTAAGTCAGCTTGCCAAACGTGAAAGAAAGATAAAATGCCCATTCGTGGGGTTAGTGCTCACATTCAAGTCCAATTCGTTGACGGAAAGCTCGACACCATTTCCAAAATCGAACACCATCTTGACGCTCTGAGAACAAGGAAAGGTATAAAATCCATCGCCCGATTTCATCTGTGAATTGGGTATGCTTCCCCAGAAGATTTTGGCTTGCTCAGCGGGAGCTGCAATGTATGTCGTCCCACTATCAACAATTGCGGCAGTGCTAGGTATGTTCACTCGAAATTTCTCGTCCTTGCCATTGCTACAATACACATTTTCTAACTGAATCTGCCAATAGGTCTTCGAAGTCAAAGGAACCCATTGGAACTCTCCATTATATTTATCTTGATTCTGGCCCCCCAGAAAGAGCTCAGACTTAACGTGAGACCCAGTGGCATACCTGGAGCGAGATTCGATACATCAGTCCGAAAAGAGGTGTATAGAGATATTCAGTGCGTGCCAGAGGCGTAATAAATTTTCTGGTGGTATAATATATCTGCTGACCTTCCCATGGCGAAGGAAAACATTTCGGCATCGAGAGTTTTATTCAACTTTGAGTTTTGCGCGATAGCGTTGTAGAACCAGGGTTTCTTGTGGCTCGTAGCAATAGACTCAAATGCTGTTGAAAAAAAAACCTCGAGATCAGCGACCTAGTTTGTTACCATTCTGGCGGGATTTAATATATTAGGGAATTCCGTTGACTGGTACACCCCGCACTGACCTAAACCGAGCACCCCATCAGCTGGATCATTTGGCCAATCCTCCGATAGCACGTCACAAACACCAAATGCTTGTCCAACTACAGTGTAACCTGAGATAGTCACGGTATCTTGATGAAGGCTTCCGCTGACTCCGCCCACGCCATATGAGATTTGAAAGGGAGAGGACAAATCCTTGGAGGTAGATGACTTCTCATAGTCATAAAATGTATGATTGTGGGAGGAGTTACGACCGCAATTCTTTTTACAGGTCTTGTCTTTGATCCACTAAAATCAACCGAAGGTTAGGCCCCGGAATTATGGAGAATGAAGTGAAAAGCACATCAGATTCAATCTCACGTCAAACGGGCAATAGAGAAAAAAAATCTACCATGTCCGAGGAGCCTGTGTCAAAATCAATCATGAACTCCTGAGGGGGAGTTCCAACTTGGATCTGACCAAAGAACTCAATATCGCCTGACCCGGACACGCTGTCTCGAAGCAAGGTACCACTGAGATGGGTTAATGGGTCAACGGAACGCTGGGTCCCGGTAGTACGATTCTTTGAGGCGATTTTCCGATGAGATCTGAGATTTCGTTGTTTTGATGCCACCGCACGTATTTCTTGGGAGGCAGTCGAATTCTTGGAGTGCAGTTGCCGTGCTCGTGATTGAATTTTTTTGCCCGATGGACCCAGGCGGAGGCGAAGATACCTGGAGCCTCTAAGCATACCCAATTTCGCAAAAGCGGCTCCCTTCGAGAGATCGCCAGTCTGGGTGCCTTTATCATCAATCTTGAAAAGTATGCGCGGGGTGGCTATAGGCAGAATGGTGGATGCAATCCATCGTCTGGAAGGTTTGTGTTTCAAGAGCAGCGTTTTCTGCTCATTCCCACCATATCTTTCAGTAGCCCGTCTAGCAGTATTTCTGAGTTGGGACCAATCTACAACCCGCTCGATACCTCGAGAGCGTGCAAGAACTGTTGGCGCCTGATGGGAAATATGGCTAGGCTTCGGATGGAGCTGGATTGCGATTTGACCATACACTGCATGAGAGGCCAACAGGAGGTATATGAGGGCCTTCATTTTGCGGAGCGATTTCAGCAAGCGAAGCTTCTCAGTATCGTGGTGAGAGAAGACAGATTAAGTTGATTTCTCCAAGGCAATGGAACCAACGGTGAACAGATGGGCAAGCCCGAAGGAATTCTCAACCTCACGCTAGAATATAGTTACCAAGTTGAAGGTTGTTGGGTATAGCGTATAGCAGAAAGAAAGAGTGAGAAGAGCTTCTCTTGGGAAAGTTGACAGAAAAGATGTAAGGATAATTAGCATAGAAGATTGGATAGTGATCCCGAAGATAACCTGTTTAAATATATGAACCACCTCAGTAGATGTGTTGATAATTTGATGCACCTTCAAGAAAACCTCATTTCTAGTCCACTAGCATCTGCCATCAGCAGGAACTTGATCGGAAGTCACGCCCATGCGGAACGGACAAGCCGTGCAAGGCACCAAGAAACCACCGATGTCTATGCACTCGAGTGATTAAACTAAATATCGGCATGGACCAGCAGGGCCATTCATTGAGTCGCCCTCTCCAGAGGAGGAGGGACAGGGCGATAAAAGAGGGACTCCCATGCTTCTGCACGCTTCCTTGTGATGAAGCCCTGCCACCTGATGCGAAGTGGACAGCTGCCCAAGAGTATCCTGGAGGCTCTGGCCGACTGGTTCAAGGTCTTCTGTATGCCAGCGCGTCTAACTCTCACCCCGTCCGAGCTGACATCCAGTAGTCGCAACTCGCCGGCAATTTGAATAATTCTTCACTTCTCTAAGTTCTTATGTGTGTTTTTCAAACCAAGATTATCAAGTCGAAGATATTACTGAGGATCCAAAACAGTGCCCAGCCTTCAAGGTCCTTGCGCTCAGCATAGTTTCTTGAGATCGAAGGGAGGGCTTGATTGCTTGCTCGGCGTACCACCCCTCGCCAATTTAGTTACTATTCCTCCCATCAGTGACGATTGTGATTCTATGCACCAGAGAGTATTCTATCTATTGCAGTGATGAATAAAAAAAGCAGTCTTTTCTCCGTTGATTTCCATCAAAGTGGGATTCTAAGGTTGCGAAGTAGAATTTAAGCTCACTCCAACAACAAAAAAATGCTACTTTGGCCTCATCCTCAAAACTCATTAACCTAACTAACTGTTTTGAACCTGGAATGAGCTTTAATAAACAGAAGTTTCTTGTAAATAAAAAAACACCCAACTGGTGATCATTCAAAATGAAAGGTTAAAACTCTAGTTCAAACATTCATGTGTGAAAGTTGTAGGTTGTGGTGCTTCCTGTATTAAATAGAGCAACATACCGACCTTCATCTCTTCCTGACTTAGTTCAGCTAGTGTATAAGCATTTGGATAAATGCCAAGAACCTCCCAGTTGATCCCATCAGAAAACTGGAGCTGACCAACAACCAATTTATTTCATCAATTTCTTTGTTGTTAATTTGTGTGAATCAATCACCAGGGATAGTTTGACTCCTTTGGGGGCAATTTATGAAAGTGTAATGAAGTGAGCCACAATCCAACTGATTACTAACAGAGGAAGCTACTTTATCTTGGTGAACAGATGCCATTTTGCAGACATGGGACCTGTCAAATATACTGGCTCTATTCCACTGATAGTGGCATGCCAAGTATAGACAACTTCGAAAAAAATGGTAATTTTAATATTACCAGACACAAAAAATATCAATTGAAGATTGATAAAAAAAACTAGACTCTAATTAAACATCTATATTTAAGTGTAAGAGAAAAGAACAGGTTACTACCCTGCTACCAGCTTCCTGATAATGGATGTAAATCCTCAGAAGGGTTACCTAGACTTTAACACAGGTCTTCCCAATCAACTTATAAAAGTTATTGAGGGT
>LAVV01010275.1:0-12058 GCA_001263375.1 Puccinia sorghi
CTCCCTAAGTTCTTTGACTATTTTGCTCCTCCTGTAGCTAGAAGGAGTTATCCTTCGCATCAGGCAGGCTGACATATATAGTGGAACATCCCTTTTTTTGGAGGAGGGTGTGATTTAAGATCCTTTAGTATTTCAAGTTCTTAAAAAGAATTAAAAAAACTCAGATAGAGCTGAATCAAGGAATTCATGAGTTTTGAATGAAGGCTGATGCTGGAGTGAAATATTCCATCGTTCCAAAGACTGCGCTTTGAAAAGGAGACTATTTGAATATTACAAGATAATTATTCTTTCCCAGCTTTCGAAGTCCTCTGTGTGCAGAGCAAAGTCCTTTTGGAGATGTTCCATGTATGATTTGGGCTTGTTTAGTTGCTTGATAGACCCATAATTTGTATCTATTCAACACCAATTCTTTTTTCATATTTATTCACTCTCAGTTTTTTACAAAATCATCCATCAATTATTTCTTACACCCAATGTATTTTATTTATCATTTTTTACAATTGGAATACTGGAAGACTTCCGTTCACCCACAAAGCTTAATTTCAAAGGGCTAATTCTCCACTCCAAACTTTTTTTGGTGATGAAAATTGATGACAGTTGAGTTCCATAACCAAGCAAAGTTTAAAAGTTAGATTTAGCCAGTCTAAATCAAGCAATCCAGACCAACAGGAAGTCTTCCACTTTTTCATATCCAGGAATAAAAAAAAATCAAGTAAAAAACACTTCTAGTCCTTTTTTGAACATACTCAAAAATATCAACAATGCCACAAACTGAACTAACTCTGGAGTCACTCAACCAAAAAGTGTTTGAATCAATCACCTGCTGAATATATACAGCTTAATGTCATTTGGAAACCATTTCTTCCACAATTAAATGTGCTAATTTTATGAATGAAGGCTTGCTACACATGACAAATCAAATTTTAAAACCAGGATTGCTCATCAAAAATATTCCTGATCCAAATGGAATTCTTTACTGTTAGAATTTTTTCCTTAATCTTGAATTTCACTTTTCAATTGGATATGCATTTTAAGGAGGAAATATATTCTCAAGCTGGTTATTTGAATCTGGAAATTTGATGTCTACATTTTGTGTTTTTTTACGCGTATTACCCTACTTTATCAGGCGAGAAGCCTTAACTTCATGCGAGAAACCATCTGTACGTAGCTTGATGAATTTGGAGCTTGTCTGATTGTCTTTGTATTTAAACCATCCTTCATTTCAACGTGTCAACACAAAAAAACATGTTCTGTAAAGTGAAACAATCCCTGTTGCATTGTGGGACGTGTTGACAGGAGTGCACCGATAATGAAAGGCTTGCGAGGATTGGTTCAGTTCTAATACCGTCCCTGCATGTGCATTTGATACAAGCAATGGAAATCAAGGTCACCAAGGATAAATAACATCTTGATAATTTTTATTGTGTGCAAAGCACAGCGGGAATTGGAGATCCACTGCGCCTCCTGATCCTTCCGAATCTCGGGACCGGGTGCTGTGCGCTTTGGAACGCGCAACTCGGGACGGGTAGGATCCGGCGCCACGGGCGACCAGATCACTGCCCGCCTCAGGCTAACATCGTCATGCCATCAACCATGATAACAGATGTGGATTCTAGAGCAAAGGGAAATGTTAATACAGAATACTGAATAAGAAGAAACGATCGGTTGGCGGAGAATGCTGAGTATTCTTAGCTGAAGAGGCAGTGAGCATGCTGAGGAGGCGTTCTCCTCGCAACGCACAGCTGCCCCCGTCATATCTCCTCTTATCCTGCGCTCGCGCGTCCGGAAAGGGAGGGCATGAGTGTCAGCCTGGAACTCCTCAGGCTGGCCTCCATGGACCGAGGTGCACTGGGTCCGTCTCTCCTGTTTGTGCCCCTTCAAGGATGTTATCTTCAGCTCATTGGTCCGTAATTCCTACTGCACTATTACTCATCATAAAAACAAGGTATTCTACAACAGCACGGAGGGAATTTAGAGAAATGGGACGACTTGTATTTATTGGATTAGAAGTGAACAGGACAATTGAAAACCGAACTGAAGCCAAATGATTATATCAGGCCAAGTTACACGAATCATTTTGTGCAGGCTCTGTCTGCCGAGTCACTGCATCCTTGGAAAACATGAAACACAAAGTGAGTCGCGTAATGGTGAAGTGGGAATGCTAATGATCGAGACGGCTATTTTTTTGTTTGCTACTTTTTGAGAAGGATGCTGGACATTGTTTAACTCCTGATGATGGGATGATGATAGCCAAGGGAAAAGCCGATGACTTGATGACACCATGTTAATCAGCTGTGCCACGAGCTACTAACAGTGGTAGTTAAACAAGCGGAATAGAAGCTTCAACCGACCCAACCACAATTCATGTGGAGCATTGCTTATTACTGAAAAATTCCGCCAGGGGCTGGCGGCATTGTAAATTCTCGAAAAACATAGAAAGTTTGATATTGGCGCAACTATGCAAACAAGTACCCCAAGGCACCCTCAAGTTACAGGTAAGGAAAAGACCAAGAAGAAAGCGAGTAAAAAAACGGACATCAATGACCATGCCGTTGCAATAGTGCTGAAAGATTTGGAGCTGTTGCTTGAACACCAAAGCTTGGTGACTCCTTCAAAAGCGATACCCAACGTGATGAAATCATATATATTTATTAGAGAAGAATGATTCAAAAGGACCGAGTACACTCGCTGGACCAAAAGGAAGCTTGTGTGACTCTATCCTTTTACACGAAGTACTTCGATGTACAAAAAAAACCATTGGGGAACTTGCGCTACCACAGGTTTTGTTGGAAGGCTGATGACCACAGAGACGTACAATGTCTTGCTGATGTGATTCTATCTTGTGGCAGTGCAACAGAAAGAGACAGCCCATGAAGGGTTTATAAACAAGGAAAACATGCTAACAAAGCTGTTGTTGAGTTGTATAACCATACCCTGAGTCCTATGCGATTTTAGCGCGTACGGATCAGGAGAGGCTTCCGGCTGCCCCAAGGAAATCCCTCAATCCACCCTTCCGAGTGCCTTTGTTGCTCTGTGTGTGATGACTCAAAATAGAATCTCTGTCATCCGGACACTGGACCCGAAGTTCGTCAGGACCATTGTTGATTCATGGGGTGCCGGTCTGTGGGATGAGGTGGGCTACGAAAGCACATTCCCCCAGATGCACTGGATAACAGGAAAGCACCGGTGAATCCATTGCTCTGCTTTGAACTGCATCGCTTCAACGAAGCGCTACATGGTTATTTGTAACACGGAGAGGATTTGGGAAGGCCGGCCATGAGCCCATAGACAAATCATTTAGCTGAGGTCATTGGATCAAGCAGCATTGGGGCTTAGAAACAGTGTAGAGATGCACGACGGCAAGGATAGACAAGAGAGAGCAAAGGCCCATGTTGAATTGGGGCGGGACTGCCCTGAGGCCTAGAAAGCGGAATCTATTAGGCTATTAGCAGAGGCCACGGAATGCATACCAGGCTAGTCTCGCGATGGCCGTTTGTGCGCTACATTGGCAAACAGTAGATCTTCCGTAATATGGATACATTCCTTTGTTGGTGTTTTTTTTCAGCTTGCTCCTCAGCTTTGGGGCGACGGCCAGAGGCTGAGGCCGCTCAGCTCAGCATCTCTGCTGCTGCGTCTTCCTGGTCTTGGTCGCAACATAAAAGGACGAGCTCTTCCCCTCAATTTCCTTCCCCCCACCTCCCCCGGCCATTCCTATCACAAATTAAATTCCACCAAATTTACTACCCCCTCCTTCCAATCGTCTTAAGGCCCTTACCTTCTCATATCTACAACCTGGTCATAGGCTTATACTTGCCATACATGGCTTCCCTGCAGAGCACTTCTCCCTCTTACCTGACAGCGTCGCAAGGCACATCATCAAAGCCATAGAGCGATACTGCAGTCTTATACCTTCTTCCCCCTCCCTCGCTTCCTAAGAAGGATACGCCCCCTCCTCCAGTGGCTGCTCTCTATTTTGCAGTTGGATAGTTTTTCCGGTCTCCCTTCATTCCACTCCCATCCGTCCAGATAGTCAGAGTCCTCCTCAGTTCATGTTCTTTCACAATTCACACAATTCCAACCGAGGAACATCCCCCCTTCACCAATCCAGACTGATTGAAATCCCAACACGAAATATTCTAAGAGGGAAAGCAACGGCTTGATGTGCCTATTGTTTCTTGTGTAATTCCTCTGACCTACGTCTGGGAACATGTTCTGATGGGGCCAACTTGTTCTACAATATGCTCGCTGGAGTTTGCTACTTTGTTCTCGTATATATCGAAGATATGCATTCATTCTCTGCAACGGTCACTCTGTGTCTCGCCTCGTACGTTCTTTTACACCAACACACCAAAAACCAAGCGAGATCTCATCTCCCCCCTTCCATATATGGAGGGCCCTTGTGCTGGTGACAAAACTTGTACATAGGCTCGCTGGGCATATCATTGTTGTCTTGTCCTGAGCTCATCTCGCCTCCTACTCAAGTGATATCTTTGAGGTACATCTGTTCTGCGGAAATAAAACCCATGCATTTTTATCGTAGGATTGACGATCAAGTCCTTAGCCATTCTGATTGACTAGACATGTATCCATGCCGAATGAAATCACTAGCGCCCCTAGACAACCTCTCTGTGATACAACCTTGCTCATCACACTTATAAGGGCCACTTTGACCCTTCTCCATACTGGCGTCTTCTCAAATGTATATGAGTCCATGCCTTCGCTCTCCAACTCCTTAGTATGCAAGTCGACGGGGCTATTATCCCGTTCCATTGACACCGCTTGTATTCTGGGGAGCATCCCCTTAAGACGGAGTTGACGCCTGTTGAAAGGGAGATATATCCCATGAAGATGAGACCTTTTCCGGGCAGGTGCGGCCGCCGCCCATGTATCTCGACGGGATACGGCCCGGCATGATCCCGAGTCGACGCCATCCCCTCGAGATATATGCCCCGGCATGATCCCGAGTCGACGCCATCCCCTCGAGATATATGCCTGGGCGTCGATTTGCATACAAGAGCAGTAGCGCCGATGGTCAAACGGGGACGTAGGTGCCAATAAGAGGAAGAATGAAAGGGGTTAGGGGAAGTACGGTGGGACGGGCCTTTTATGGGGTCATATCCCGTTTTCTTTTTTTCCTTCCTTGTCCTTCTCCCTATCGTTTCTTTTTTCAGGCCCCGTCTCGCGATCGGCGCCGCTGGCCTTGCATGTGAATCGACGCTGGGGAAGATATCCCGAGGAGGAGCCGTCGACTCGCCTTTATGCCGGGGCATATCCCGTATAGACCCAGTGGCGGCCGGCCGCAGGGGCAATATCCCGTGGAGATGGGGCCTTTTATGGGGTCATATCCCGCCTTTTTTCTTTTCTTTTTCTTTGCAGCTTTGCCCTAGTCTCGCAATCGGTTCCACTAGTCTCATGCATGCGAGTGGACGCTGGGGAGGTATCCCGCGGACAAGGAGTCGCGACTCGAACAGCATGCGGGGTCATATCCCGTTGAGATCCAGAAGGTGCTGGTTGTAGGGGAGATATCCCGTAGAGATGGGCCCGCTGCCGGGGCCATATCCCGCCCGCCATTTCTCACATTCACCCCTGCGGGGCCGTTGCTTCCATCGCGCACAACCGACGCATCAACGGGGGTTTGCGAAATGATGCGTATGCTTGTCCTCCTTATCCTGGCAGCTTAACTCGTTCGTAGGGACTTTCGTGAGGGCTCAGAGACGAGTCATGCGGATTCGAGGCGCATAACTGGGCTGCTCATAAGATCTGGTGAGTATCAATCATCCAGTGGGTTGAGTGATAGTGTTGCGCAATGGGACGAGCCCCTTTCAAGGTAGGCTTCGCATACGTCATGGCTGAGGATAAGTGAGGAAACCTGTGCAGAAGCCTGACCAACTTCACCCAGGACTCAACTTCACCCAGGACTCAAACGGCACAATTAGAAGATATGTCTTCGCCGATGCCTAGCTCTTGTTCAACTGAAATCTTGGGCAGGTTAACAGGTAAATAATTTGTTCGAGGTGTCCTCTTCTGGATCAAGACTTGGAAGGTGACACTTGAGTTTCTCCCCAGATGTCACGTGCTGCGACAGGCCTCGACGATCTTTTCTGGCAGCGTAACAGCTCTACAATAAGTGGTAGATGTTGCGCCGTGACTTGAGTCTGATGAGTCTTGATTTTGCTTGCTACAAAAGAATGGGCTGCTTTTCCTGAGCGAGTGCTCAGTCAGAGTAGCAACTG
Organism: Puccinia sorghi; assembly: GCA_001263375.1. Classification (NCBI taxonomy): domain Eukaryota; kingdom Fungi; phylum Basidiomycota; class Pucciniomycetes; order Pucciniales; family Pucciniaceae; genus Puccinia; species Puccinia sorghi. Next base: position 6,234 of record LAVV01010275.1, read on the forward strand.
ACTGCTCATCGTGCTGTTACCGTGATCAGACATACTCTTCTATGAAAGGTGCCTTAAGTTTCTTTTGACAGCTAGTCTTCGCAGTCTTCCGTCACGCACACCACGGGCACATTAAAAGACGCAATGGCATCGACCCCTGACTCTCGGCCAAAGTCATCTACCTGCAGTCACTCCTCCTCTCTTCTTGACCTTATTTTTTATTTTATCATAGTTGAAAATGCGCCAGGATCTCATGGAGACATTGGAGATTCTCCTTGATTGTCTACGGCTAGTATATATCAATCTAGCCGCAGCCGAGCAGCGTGAGTCCGGCTGGCGTAGAAATCCTGATGCGCACCCCACCGTCGACAATCATCTGTTGAGTAACCCGGGCCATCCCGAGCATCCAAGCGATTTTAGCGACGGTGACAACATGGGCAGAAGAGTCGCCGACTACCGCCGACCGACGGACTCCGCTGCCAGTGCACCCGACTTTCAGCCGGAATGGGGTATGGGTGCAGCTGACCGCTTGGGGTCCTCCGGGCCTGGCCATGCTGACGCGTGCCCCACGGCCAACCATGATCCGTAAGTAACCCGTGCCATCCTCAGGCGTCTCCAACCAACTTGAACACGGGTCTGATATGAATCCAGCAACGCCGACGACGACGAGGACCGATCGAGGAACGCCGACGAAGAAGAAGAAGATACCCGACCGACGGAAGTGGATTTTGATCACCCCGATGTCCAGCCGGACTGGACGTGGGCGGCGGCGGCGCACCACCACGAAAACACGGCGTATGCAACCGATGTCCACGAGTTTCTTGTGCCCCTCATGGTCCTCTACGACGACGGCCACAGCGCCCTCGACACAATCGACGACACCGGCTCCACGAGAAACGAACCGCAGGAAGAAACTTCTCCCCTGCCCTGGTCCCTCTAACCGCACGGGTCGACATTGCAGATGGACTGCTTGCCCCACCTCCCTCTTCCCGAATGCTCTTTGCTAAACTTCTCCTCATCTCCCCCCACCTAGCAAGCTTCACCTCTCATCTTCTCTTCTGTCTCCCCCTCCTGTCCCCATCCACACCCCTCCCCTGACAAACAACCGCCTTCATTATAGCCAATGTACACGTAACCCGTCGTAATCCTGCCCTCTTCTGCTCCTTTTTCTTTTCCTCCCTTTTTCTCTTCATTTCTTTTTTTGACAGTTATAACTTGAGTGCCCGTCCTTTCCCCACAACGAACATACCATTTTATATTTAACTACAAGGTAGCCATCATCATTCCAGAAGAACTCTACATAAACCAATAGCAGATACGCCAATAAATCCTCTTTAGTCCTCGCCACCCACTGAGTTACGGTAGTCCCCCCCTTACCTTACAATAATACCACACGAAAATAACACGAAAATATATACATGTAGCTTTGAAGGACGTTTCTCTATTCTTTTCTTTTTTTTTTCCTACCTTCTCCCCGACAAAATTATACTAACGAACACATATATATATATATATATATAACTGGAGTCCTGATCTTACAATTATTACGAGTTATACTTAGTTAAACGAAAAACAACTCAAGCTATAGTAGGTTTCTTAATCGCAGTTATAAAGTGCTAGCAGCGATTAGCGATACTTAACCCTCACACCAATCCCGCACAAAAAGATATAGCGTCTCTCCATTTTTCTTTCTGCCATGACCATTCACTCCCCAGTAGTGATATATATATCCCTCAAACCAAAAGAAGAGCAGATAAAACACAGGTCTTCTTCCACTCCCCATCGCCTTTTTTTTTATTCTTTCTCGAGAATATCTACGTTTAGCTATCTTACTTGCGCCATTCAGGTCCATTTTTCGGGTAGGGATGGGGCAGTCAGAAAGCTAAACGTAGGGGCTCTTAACCAGAAAGAAAAAAAAATGAAATAAAGGAAGAAGAAATGATGGGGAACGGACAGGCCTGTTATTGCTGTTATCTGCTCTTGTTCTTTTTTTTTGTATGTGTGGCATCTTTTTGTTAAAAAAATGTAACCTCTCTTGCCAATGTAATGAAAAGCCGCTGTGGGCTGGACCCTGAGACGTGGTTGCTATGCTGTTCTTTTTGCGATGCAACAGGCCTTGGTGAGGCAATATGACTCTTGACTCTCTCCCCAAAGTGCCCTGTGACTGTCTGGCCAGGTAGCATGCCGCTTCTGCTATGGCCGAGCGAGGCAAACTCCTTACATCAGAACAGAGAAGGCAAGGAGGGAGGGCCTATCGATTTCTTGTAACAGTCATCAAGACAAACTGATGTGTGTATCATAATTTGCACATCTCAGTCTCAGCCGGAAGAAGGAATAAAGACGCCAATCTTCTGCATTATATATATATATAGGAAAGATCATTTGAGACACAGCAAAAAAATCGACGGGGTGGTGAACGGGAGAGAGAGGACTTTGTTTTGTTACAAGCTTATTTAGCCTCTCTCTCGCCACGGGGTAGGCTCCACATGCTACATGAAAGGACATAGGTTAGTATAAGATATGGGGGGCGGGGGTACTGAAAGAAGAAAAAGGTAACACATACCATCCCAGAATCAAATGATCGTAGGGCAAGCCGTTGATTTTGTTCATTGCACGTTCAGCCTCGGCACGGTCTTCAAAGCTGACGAAAGCAAAGCCCTTGCACAAGCCGGTTTCTTGATCCTTGCCGACATAGATCCTAGAGATCCTGCCGAACCTCCCAAACAGATCCCAAAGGTCGCTCTCCTGGACGTCCTCAGACAGGTTGGTGACACGGAGGGTGGGCAAGTCGTCCCTGTTAGACTTTTGCATCGTGTCTCCCAACCGTTTGGCACCCTCTCGCTGCGATGGTGGGATGTACTTCCCTGTCCCACCACTCGCGCCGGCGTTTGTCGGGGCTTGCGAGGCACCAGGTCCATCTGGCTGGTCTTGGTCAGCTGTTGGGACCAAGCAAAAGAATCAGTTGGTCCATCAGAGATAAGTACTTCAAAAGTAGTGAGTAATCTAAAAGGAGAAAAAGGGAGAAACTGACCAGTATCGCCACCCAGAACACCCCCGAGGGTCTCCTTGTACGGGCAACTCGCGGTGAAATGGTCACCCTGACAAAGTCGACAAGTGATACGCTTGCCGCCGGGCAAAATGGTGGCTTTGGTAGTCTGCTCGGCGACGGGCTCTTTGTTAGGACCCGCAACAGCGATCTTCATCTTGATTGCTTCACCCAAGGTGGTTGTGGCCAGATCCGGCCCGGGTTTCTTGCCCTTCTCCGCACCGAATTTCGCCCATCCCTTGCGGGCGGCTACGGTGGGTGATACCCGCGATGTGACCAAGGTGCGCTTGATCTTGCGAACTGTCTTGATCTTCTTCTCGCCCGTCTCATCCCATCTATATTCTACAATCGTCTTAATCCCTGTCGCCGGATCGATCTTTTCCGTGCGAGGAGGTAGCTCATCCTCATCTACATAATCAATTTTCGGTGGGTGGTGTCAGTGCCAGCGATAGTCCGGGTAGTTTCGGGCCGGCATGTTAATCACGAACCTAACTCATCGGCCCAAGAGGTTTTCGTCGCGGGAGCGGAGCTGTGGAAGAGCAAGAATACCGCAGAAGATAAGAGAGAGACATTCGGATCCCAGGGATAGATACTTACAGCTGTGGGGGTGCGAGGGCGGTGACCATACTGATAGATCGAAATGAAGCGTTGTTGTTGAAGAACGTCGTCGTTTGATGATGTGTCTCACTGGTCCCGCTGGGCGAGAGCGCAGTGGGGGCGCGGCGCAGTGGCAGCGCACCGGGCTTCAAGTTCTGCGGGCTACACTTCCTCCAGCAACTCAGTCCTCTCAGTGGGATGGACATAAATCCCACTCATCTCACTGGTAATGTTGCAATGGAGGTCTGATCACATGTTTTGGGTTGAATTTCATGAAGTGTCATTAGGTTGCTAGCAAAAAAATGGCTGGTTCTGATCATGCCACATGTTTCCCTACTTGGTAGGTACTGGGGTTAACTTTGGGGCTTCTGGTCTTGCTCAATTCAGGAAGAGTCAATAGAAAGTTCTCTGGATCATGTGGTGTAGAGAGAAGAAGTACTATATCTATCTCCTGCGGAAATAAAACAAACTTTTCCAAAGAATTCACGCTGTTTGGGCTGCCCATCCTCAGCCAGAGTGTAGAATTGTTATGATCTTGTAACCCCTCTGGGACTAGCCAGGGGTTTCCCCAACTGGGGATTATCTTCAGCCTCTGCACCTTTGTACATTCCCAAGTTAGCAATCTATTATCTCAATCACAACATATTACTACTTCTCAAGATACTTTAATCATCCTCAAATAATCACAGTCCCCTCAAGATCACGCTCCCACTGCTGACTGCAGCCAACCCACTGCTGCCGCCCCCTCAACTACCCTTTGCCGACTGGCCGATTGTTGCCGGCGACTCCAACCGCAGCCGACCCATCACCAACTGCCGCCCCTCCCCTTATTTGTTCGCCTGCTGCCGGCTGTTTGCCCGCAGCCTGCCCCTACTCCCTGTCCACCATCAACCATTCTTTTCTGACTGGCCGACTGTTGCTGGCCACTCAGACTGCAGCCGATCCATCACCAACTGCCGCCCCTCCCCTCTTCCCCATCACCCGCCACCTTACCCACCCCTCTCCTCTTTCCCACCTGCCCACCTATCCACTTCCAGCCATTCTGTCCGTTCCCCATTATCAATCCCTTCCGCCCGCCCTCTCACCGCTTGTCCTCCATTGGCCCCTTGCCGCCACCTGCCTACTTCCCCCCCCCACCTTGCCCACTGCCACACTGTTGCTCAGATTAGGGTACATTGTGGCAAGGGACGCCTGTCTCATACTGCAGTAAGTTCCCCGCCAAATTTACCAATCCCGCCACCCTGCCACCCCGTGCCACCAACCCCTGGGCGCTTTGTGAAGCTAACCACTCCCTTGCATCCAGGTCCGGTTCCGGTCAACCCTCTGACACAATGGACACGCTCAACGCCCGCCTTGAAAGGTTGATGTGTATGATGGGTGAGGAACGTGCCCAACAACTGGCCACGGAGGAGACTCTCCAACAAACTCAGGCCCACCTCGACGCCACAGCTGGTCAACAAAACCCTGCTCCCGCCTGCAATCCCCAACCCTTTAATGGGACCGGTGGCACCACTTCCAAGGCGTTTTTTGGCCAGATTGGCCTACATGCCATCACCTACCCCAAGCGCTTCCCCACTGACGGCAGCAAAGTGGTGTTTGCCGTCTCATTTATGAAGGATTACACAGCAACCTGGTCTCAGCCGTACATGGACAAGGTCTTCAATGGGGAACCAGTGGTCTTGAATGACTTCCTCAATGATTTCAAATCCAGCTTCTTTGATCACAACCGCCGGTGTGGAAAGAAAAACCAACTTAGAAGGTAACTGAGAGTCCTTCTCCAATGTGTGTCGAGTCCTTCACTGCAAAAAAAACATGATCAACTGCATGCAGTTGACATGCAGCATGATCCAGCCAAGCTTCCATCCAAACTCCATATGTTGTCCTATGTAGAATTTTTGGCACAGTCACTTTGCAGACTGCACAGTGGCTGTGCATCAAAGTTTGGTTGAATCTATTTTGGATAATATTTAGAGTAACAACCTAAGCTTACTGGGAATTTCTGCATGTCAACTGCAGGCAGTTGAGCAAGTTTTTTTTGCAGTGCTTTGTTTTCACTGTGGAAAAATTCTAGGTTGGTGAGTATCTTTCTTAATACCCAATAACAAAAACTCCCCTGTTACCGCTCTTTGCACACTGCAACCCGGAAAGAGACTGTGTATGTTCTGCCTTTTGGTGATTTTGAAGCTTGACTCCCCAATTTTTC